>VOMN01137646.1:0-35019 GCA_014899125.1 Orchestia grillus | reverse complement strand
GATGCAACACTTGTGGTAATAAATTGTTTCAAATTGTTTCAATTTGTCTAAGTTATGGAACATCACCGACCGACGATCAGATTTGTACTTTGAAATAAGTTCAGCTTAAAATGTCCGTTGGGATCTAAAGACCGTATGTCGCCTTTTATGTGCAGCGATGTTGTTTGTAAGCATCAGTGCAGCGAGTGCGACGCTACCTATTGTGTAGTGACGTCATTATCACGCGCGCAGGGCTGAGCCTGTTGGAGTTTCCGCCCGTACGAATAGACCTATTCCAAGCCCTCCCCATAGCGCTATCAGAGAGCACGTACTTGCTACCGACCATCCAATGTGTAAAGATAGTTTTAAAATAATAGGATGCCGCTGTTCACATGACTTGCAGTTACTGAAACCATTTCAATTCACAAACCGAGACCCACATCATGATTCATCTGCAAAGCTACATAGTTTCGCTTATGACTGTAAACTATGTTTCGCATATGTTAAAATTAGGTTTCTACATAGGTTATTTTATTTGTTCTGTGAGTGTCAAATGGGGTATTTTTACTACTCCAATTTGCATTATTTTACAGATTTCTACTGAAGAGCAGCGCTAGATAGCTCGAAAACTCTAGCAAATAATTTTGTGCGAAACTAGTATGTTTTTGCCACTGATGTTTCCGTACTGTTATTCGTTATAACATGAATAGTAGTAGTGGTATCATAGTTTGCTAGTGCAGAGGGATAACACCAATAAATTATACTTTATATTTCAGCTAACACAAGCATCGAAACATGAAAACAATTTTAAAAAACAAATGCACACTTTTTGAAGATATATAACTGTAATAACTTTAATTCGAATTTGAGTTGCAAAAGCGTCGAAACTCTGAATCTTGTTATCAATACTTCCCGTGTTCGTGGTTTCCTACTTGATTATTGAAGTAGCTTTTCATTCAAAGTAACGATGTGTTGTTTCTTCCTTTTGGGACTGATATTTCGATTCGGCAGGCTTCGAAGGACTACTAAATTCAATACATAAACGAATAAACTAATAACCCGCGTTCTCAAGTGATACATCACCCTTAAAACTTTGTATAAAAAGTATGGGGCGGTAGACCTGCACAGCGATGTTCCGTAGGCGGCATTAGCACAAGGCATAAGAAGGGGTCAAGATCTCTGACTGGCGATCGTGAGGTACAGCTGTGGAGCGGCTATCTCTGTCGGTGAACTATCACGAGTCTGCCCTCTAGTGCCGACATGCATGCGGAGCCGCACCCCACAGACCCTCTACAGACACGCGTCGTAAAGGGCGCTCTATGGGCTCCTCGTCTCCCTTTGCCTGGCCACATTGCAAGTGATATTAACGGGTAACTTAATTTACTGATCTCTTGCATCTAACTTGCACGGAGTTTAGATGTTACAAGACCCTCTGCTCGCTTGTAATTTCGTCGGAGGTTGGGTGTCTTTGTATCCGGTATTGTGTGCTGAATGAGCATGACTTAGACGCTGTCCCTAGACGTGATCACCAGACTCGTTCAACGCTGCGTTTGTAAATTCCAACAACTTCAGTCTCTCAACCAAAAAAATGATGACACTATACATAAATATAATCGACTTCATAAAAAGGCGAGGCTAACTTGAAATAATTTAAAGATAAAGTACGGCATTTCTCGCCGTATGTCTGCACTCGATAGACATACGAAAGCAGGGGTATTGTCAGTGGTAGTTCAGGAAGCCAAGCGCGAAGTCGTCAACACTTAAAAGGATGATCAATTTAGGTTACATGGTTTCCCTGACGATCGCGGATCTCATCTTCTTCTGACAGCTAAATGACCCAGATAACTTCAAGGATACCGTCCCAGTTGAGCGATACTAGCAGAAATTAACATAATGGTAGCAATGCGCGCCTCAACTCAGCGATGTGAATTAACATAATTGTCAACTCAGCGAAANAACATTCAGTCACATTATTTAGCGTGAAGTCCCCAACTCACCTGAAGTTACCAAAAGCATTCTAATTGGGCGTCATCACTACTGCTATGGTGCGGGCTTTAGTCCAGTTGATACATTTCATACATTCCAAGTGTTACTCGCCTATTGAACAATTAGGAATTGCATATGGTTCGCTTACGATTGAATGATTCAATGATTCAATCACAGCATCTCACAGTAACTGAATGATTTAATCACAGCATCTCACAGTAACTGATTCAGTCACAGCATTTCGCAATAACTGAATGATTCTATCACAGCATTTCGCAATAACTGAATGATTCAATCACAGCATTTCGCAATAACTGAACGATTCAATCACAGCATTTCGCAATAACTGAATGATTCAATCACAGCATTACGCAATAACTGAATGATTGAATCACAGCACCTCGCAGTCACGCATCTTTACCCTCAATATGTCGGACCTTGGTGAACTATTTGAGAGACAAAATCAGAAAGTTTTCACCGTGTCGCGCGATAGGATTACTTCCTACCTGGGCTATGGGAAAGTGAAAACACGATGGATTATGTCAACATTAGGGTTACTATATTGGAATCTAAGGGGTTTTTCGGCAATAAGAAGCAGAGTCTTAGATTTATTTGAAGGACACTATCCAGTCCTTATTTATAATTAGGAGAGAAAAAAACTTGAAATTTCAGGCATTTTTTGTACAATCTCATAACATGTGCAATCTTACTTCACCAACAATCAGGAAAATCGAAAGCGTAACAACAAGGAGAACTAGTAGGGATGTGCATCGCTGAGGCAGTACCTAGTGCTCAACAATTTTTACTTCAAAGCCACAAAAAATACATGTAAATTCTGCATTCCTAAGCATACAAAAAATATACTCCCAGAGGCAACACAAACATTTCAAATAAGAAAAAAATGAAGACAAAGTAATAAAATACTATACCTCTTGGCTTCCTAAAGCTCAGGCAGGCAAGCCGCACGAGAACTACGAACTGAGGACGAAGAAGCAATCAAACGGAATTAAAAAATGACTCGAAACCGCTTATATTCGCATAAGATCGATCTCGCACGTGTGTTCTACAAGAGGTAAAGAAGTCAGTCTTGGTTCCAGCCTGAACTGCGCATACTCGTACGGCGCTGTAGGACAGGTAGCCGCAGCGATGCCCAGGCCTAAAAGCTTTGTGTGCAAAGTTCTTATCGACTACAGACGACCACAATGACGAAGAAGAAAATATTACACGTATATATTTCTTAACAATCAAATTACAGTTTCACCAAACAACTATTATAATACAAAGGATGTCCTTAGTTCATTATCAAACATAATTCGACTAACACATTTCACAGAGAAAGAAAAATGACGAAACCCCACAAAAACGATACAAATTCGCAATACATTACATCAAGCTGTGGTTATTCTTTTCAAGTCAGTAATTACATTATGGTTATACTAGAAAAATACGACTTAAAACCAGGGTTTTAGTCGTCATGAACTCGGCCTTTCCTGAAATAAATTCAACAAATTAAGAAAAAGAGAAAAACACGCCAGGCCATGGTGTCACTAATCATTTGTGAGACGCATACACGAAAAAGAAAAATAAAGATCCACTAGACACTATTCATTTCACACGAGATTTTTCAGTACGGCTAACGCTGCAGAGCGAATTTCGGCCTTCTCATAACTATCTCAACGTGTGTGACATCCTCCATAGTAGTCGAGCATAAACCCGATGTCACTTACAGCTCTTCAAGAGATCCCAGTAATTCCATCTAACTCTGTTGACCTCAAACTTTTCTTCGTTCAGCAGATATCCTACGTTCCTTCCACGAAAACATACAAGAGGTCAAACACATTCGTCCAGTCTTGACGCAAGCGTTGCCGATTTTGCACATCTGGCACTTTATTGGAGAAATACGAAAATGGAACCCACACGAGACAGTAGCAAGAACAAGCAGTTGCTAATTCAGCAAGTATAACTAAAGCGATCTCGGAGCAACAATAATTCCTAAGCTATGCTGACGCGGCCACAGTCAGCACGCCTTTTCAAACGCTAGGGAATCTCGCTTCCCAATGAAGAGCTTCGAGTTAACTAAATACACTGTAAGAAGACCCACCGATCATCGCAATCCGATTTAAGGAATGCTTCTGCCACAAAATTTAAAATAAATATAAAAATAATCGTACTATGAGACCTTAAAAGGAATAAATGTATAAATCAAACACGCTAATATATTCACCTAAAACGAATTTCTTACGCGTATCTCCATTATCAGACACACGTCCTTCAATCATTAGACTTTGCCAAGTTTTGGCGAGGTCGATAATAAGAAAAAAGCATGTAATACTCATAATGAAGCACATTCAGAGTCTATCCAAAAATGTACAAATTGCATCTTTACGGACTACATTCGCTCTTCACGTCTCACACAGTTCAACTGATGCGTCTAGAAGAATATTGTTGATCCAAAGTTGGCAGTGTTGGAGTAGTAGAACAATGATTATTCAGCTGCTAGCTTCTACACATTCTTACACTACAATGATTTTGGTTGGCGTCAGTGCGATATAAATTTAATCTTATAAGTTGCACAGCACAATGTAATCGATGCCGCCTAAGATCAAGTCACGCTCAAATGGGGATATCTTGTGCGCGTAGGAAAGGTTCTCAGCTAAACGTTGTTAAGAAAATTTCATGAAACTAATTTGTGCGCACAAACTTTTCGGCAATCTCATTGCTGCCGAATGTTTGCAAACATTAGGGGCTGAGCATTTGTGAAGAGAGCTATTATCCTCACCGGTTATGTAACCCTGTAATATAAAGAACAATGTCGCACAATGCCGTGCTTTTCAGGGCGAGAAGCTGCTCCCACTACATAATTTGTTGAAGCGCTTACTTTAGGATTTTTCATTTTACAGGCTTCGCAATTCTACAGTTTGTCGCGCAAAATCGAACAAAACATCAAATCTAATATTCAGGACTCTCACTTGTCATTAATTCAAGACTATTATCATTCAAAACAGATGGCCAATTAATCACCCAAAAAATTTCCTCGTAATACATGAACAGTAGCATTACCTGAAGGAATGTTCAGCGCATCTTCCAAATTGAATTTGCAGAATATACCAACTTCATCACGGGAGATTTCAAGAGCTTGCGTCACTCCAGCGAATTACTCCTCCAATCGCCGCAGCTCGAAAGCTCTTGCCTTCCAGGAACAATAGCCTGGTGGCTCAGCCAATTAAAGAGAAATTTCACAAACTTGGCCACTATCCATTCCCCGGTCGAGATCTGCTAATTAGTCTCAAACTAAAAGAACAAAATATTCTTTGCTCGATATTATACTCAACTCCCTCACAAATGAAAGAGAGATTGTTTCACTTAGGCTTTTGACAAATAAGTTATTTATTGCCTTCTGCCCACTTTTCACCAATATAATCGAGTAGAGAGTGGGATGTAAAACTTCCATTCACGTAGAAGTAACAAGAGAAGTAAATACATTTCCGAAATAACTATACAAGGCAACTACAGAACTACAAGCGAACCGATGAAAACCATGCATAATTAATTCCACTTAAAGAATCCGCATGTGCCCTACGAGCTTAAAGCTGCGCCGGGCACAGGGAGCAGCACGGCACTCAATTATAACGAGCATAAATATTCCCATAGTGTGATGATAAATGCAAGTGCCAACCACGCGTGAGGCATCGTGATTCCTTTCGCATCTGCCTCAATCACCAATGCGAAACGTGGAATTTATCAGCTACTGACGAAGACCAATGAAACAACGGAAGCTTACATTACAAAGTAGTGGTCTAGAATTTACGTAATATCCTGTTAATGTATACGCAGCAAGCATATGATTAAAATACAGCACATTATTAAAAAAAACTTCCTCTAGAGTACGATAGTCACCCTACAGCCAACACACAGATGTACTTAGCACTCAAATATCACTGTAAAAGCACAGAGAGAAGCAACTCACAAGAAACCCCACGAGCACACAACGTTTTCTCATGAGCAAGATCTACACTTGAATAAATGAACGACATGATGCAAGACTGCTCACTACTCAGGTGTACTTGACATGTCACGCGTCCTAGAAGCAAGTTTCATCAAGAACTTGACATCTCCCGCGTCCTAGAAGCAAGTTTCATCAAGAAATTCACATGTCACGCCTGGGCCATCTAAGAAGCATATTTGTCCCTTACAGCGAGACGAAAGGGGGCGTTCTAGTCGTCCCTTGATTCCCAACAATCCTCATCCCTTGAGAAGCGATATGTGCCTGCGTGTACAGTCGCCACACCGTTCACACCTTAAAATTACTTACCATACGACAAGCAGAATAATGATGTACATAAAAACGTCTTTTGTGTTTCAAATGACCTTACTTGAATTCGAACATTTATGAAGCTACGGTGTTTCAGCAGAAAAATGCGATTTTGTTGAATTTATTAACACATATCTGCCCTTATTGTTTTTCATAATTCACAAGAATTAAAAATTTTCTAACACACACAAAAAATGTAGTCGTTTTAAGCAACGGATGTCTAAATTCAAGGGGAAATACGAAAAATATTAGGGTTAAGATAGACAACTCACATACCTTAGATGAATAAAGATCACAATGCAGCAAGCAAAAATGGGTAACACACACCGGCCTACTTCTTGTTTCAATTCCTCGAGTCGTGTGGAACCAAAAAAAACTCAGTTCCATAAATATTCATTCTCGCATACACTGAGTCACATAACCGCGTTAAAGACACATCCACGATGGCTCAAATCTCGATGGCAAAGATGCTTAAAGAACCAGATTTTGTAAGCATCCACCCTTAAGAAACGTTTGATTGCTGAACGAACCCTTCCCACCGATACAATTTCACAAAAATGAGTGCCGGCATATCGCGTCGTATACAAATAATATAAAAATGAATGCTACCTAAAGAGGAGGTGACTTGTGATATCAATGAACTAATAATGCAAAGTCGGAATATTAAACGCCTTTCTCTGGCCAACGAAATATCTAAACGATTGTCAGGGAACGCAGCAACTATAAGAGAATACACAGCATCCGCAGTAATTGTGGCAGTGAGAGCTGTAACAAGTTACCGAACTTCATATATAACAGGAGCACTTCAGAGGTGCTCCAAAGAACGTGCTTCGCTACACAATACAGCCGTTGCATAATGCACTTTGCCACTCGTACTAATATTACCAGGTAAACTAGGATGTCCAAAACTCTCTCGCATAACGTACAACACCACAGACGATATTCCCTACTATACCTCACAGGAATAGTGGACCCTTGTAGCTAAATGTGCACAATGCTCCGCCCTCTTTCTCCCATTAAAATCTAGCATTTTACGTCGGCCAAATCATCAAAGGCATCTCAAGTGGCAGTGACATGAGAGGCTCGCCCATCGATGGAACCCTGAGCGTTTGAACTCAACTCGCTCAATCCTTGATGAACAATAACAGAAATATTGTCGGGAATACAGCACGCGTACTCTTGACCGCAATACATTAGACTAGAGTTAGAGTACAGTAATTAATGATCTGCACGAAGGTAACAAGCATGAGACTAGTCAACTGCTACGAGGACTGCACTCGTACGAAGTTAATCACTTAAGTAAAATATTGACGAAAGCTTACAAGCAGTAAAAGAGAAAAAGATGTGGCAACAAACGGCTTCACTGGCCAACATGAAAGATAAGCAAGCAATATAACCACCCAAGAGCATAGAAACATTAATACTAATTACAAAGTGTGTGTATAACGCGAACTAACGAGTACTAAGAAGCTAAAAAGACGAAGACTACAAAGTAAACCTGAAATCGGACTTAACAGATATCATGCTGAACGGTAATCTTGCTGAAGCACTTTGCTCACTAACTATGAACGAAATTGGGACTAAGGGAAAAAATTGATGCAACGCCAATCTGGCCCAAGTTTACATTTCAACTACTATGAACTATGCAAAGAAAATATCACCGAGCTTACTGCTAGGCATATAAAAAGAACTTAGTCGGTTAATAATTTTATCATGTAACGATGTCCCATTTCGCCAGAATTTCAGGACAAAAGCTCAATGCGTTGATCAAGAAAACTTTATTGTTACACACGAGATTGAATCACGGCATCCACTCGAAGAGCTTTTCAAACGGCAGGAAGCCCATCTAAACGAAACGAAAAAATAGAAGAATGAATTGGATAAATGTAGGATCGAAGAAACTCCTGATGAAAGATAACAGCCCGAAACGGAGGGAGAAAATATGAAGTAGAAAAATAGGATGCTTACCAGACTGAAAAAGGAGCCCATATCGCCACCTGTAACACGTGTTCCCGATTCTGCTACGATTTTCTTGGGATGCCACTAAATAGCACTGATTCTGTTACGTACACGGATGACATTGAAAAACATGCCCTTCGCCAGGCTAAGCATACACCTCTTGAGTAAGTACATCGCTCAAGAGACGCTCAGGAATCTTGCACACCCAAGGAGTCAGCGACAAGTGTCCAATATATGCACAAGATAATTCCTTCCAACGCACTCCCCTCGTCTCCGGTCGTGACCACAGATAATTTTGATCCTTTCTTCAGTTTTTGGATGCATCTCCGCAATGCGGCCGCTTGTCGTCACTTTGGGAAGGCGGTTTGAAAGCAGCACTGATTGGTAATTCGATGAGTGTGGACGAGAAACACAACATTGCAAAGAATGGAATAACGAAAATTTTATCGAGAGAAAGACTATCAATTCACGTCTAGGGATCAGAAACTACCACAAATATCGAGGTATTTATAACACTCAGTTTGTAGATGCAAGGCAGTGCACAGGTAAAGAACTGCTTTGATAAACGGTTCAGTACATAACAACTCTGAAGGCGTAATCGGCCACGTAGAAATTTAACCAATTGGTTATTTAATATTATCCTATTATCGCCAAAACTATTGTTGACACAGTTTGCATAGATGAGCAATAGGTGAATTTCACGCTGTCCCTGCAGGGGACCGAGATGCAGTGAAAAGCCTCGTCTCTGAATACAGCAGAGCTTCATTTTACATACGTGAAGGATGCTGCAGTAGTTTGATCGCCGAAGACCTTTGACAATCTTTAACAAGCGGGTACCTCAGTTGAGCAGCACTACTAATTCAAGCAAAACTTAAAGAAAAAAATTCCAAGAACTTCAGGAGACCCATTGCTTTACATGTAAATCCGACAACATGATTTTTAGCTGTGGAAAAACTTTAACAAATCATAAAGCTCGAGGAAGACACTTTAAGATTAGCGTTTCTAGGCCTATTGGTATGGCTCCACACCAAATTTATACTTAGATATCTTTTCAAAGGAAAAAATTGTCCAAAGTTGAGTTCATGAAGCAAAGGGTCACCTTATTTCTCGGGAAGAATGTTGACGTTTAGCAAAAGTACCACGTCACAACGCCTGCAGCACGTCACAACGCCTGCAGCACGTCACAACGCCTGCACTGCACGTCACAACGCCTGCAGCACGTCACAACGCCTGCAGCACGTCACAACGCTTGCACTGCACGTCACTGCTCCTGACCGGTCGCAGTCACATCTCGTGAACTCGAGCTATTAAGAAGCTCCTCAGCAGCAGCGATGAAAATCACAACTACAAGTTAATGAAGAGAAAGGAGCATAGACGATGGCAAATTTTTCACACCCTTGAGCCACTATGAGACCCCACACCGACTAAAGAATGAAGATAGTTATATAAATAAACTCTTGCAGAAATCCAAAACGACGAAACAATTGACACAAAATCGATGGATTGACCTAGTTCTTTATGAGGGGCATTTTGGATCACAAAGAATGGAAGAATAATAATAATGAGCGCTCCGAAAGCGACTGAGGTCGTAAAATCTTTACACAATTTACATGATATCTTTTTCTAGGGTAAAATGCCACCTTCAGATCCCTGAGCGGTCATTACGCATCCAAAAACTCCCACTACGTGGGAGGACACGACTGTCAACACCTGGCAACTCTCGTTTATGATGAAAAATATATTAGCATGAATACAGTAGAACGCATATGATTGCGTGTCGCTAAAGAAATCAACCCATGAATTAGACAATACTGCAATCTAAAAAATGATCTCATTCAAAGTTACATTGTTGCTTTGTCTATCGGTAGATAATTATACTCATATTATAATACGGGAATAGGTCAGCAGTTTTAAGTTTGCTTGGACCGAGGTGGAGCTTATTTAATCTTAATTATCATGGAGTAAATACGAAATGCCTTGAAAAACATTTCCATTCAAACCGTCCCCTAAAGAAATGGGGTTTGTCGCACCTTTCACATTCAGCCTCATTTTTCTAAAATTTCCTTCCTAATTCCATTATCTTACCTCGCGATTTGAAAATAAAAAATTGGTAGATTGTAGAAGTGAACAGTTCAAATAAGAATAAATATTATTCGAATATAACATAACACCACATAATGAAATTAACACACATCTCTCATTCTTGGCCTGTGAAGATAGTGTTCCAGGAGCTACGCTGCATTAGACTGGGTCAGACGATTAGCTGGAGACACACACTTGCCTCGTTAAGAAATGGAGCCTGGTGTGCCTCAGACTATCCTATGAATATTTAACATTTAGGTAACGACAGCGCGGTAATGAGCTACCAACACTTTGGTCCACTAGGTTTGAACGTGAATAAACTTTCGCATAACTCGGTGATTAGCAGGTACAAAACTCATCCCGAGCCTATTCTCTGTCCTAGTTCATATTTGAGCCACAGCCAGGTACCATCAGATACACCATCCATTGTCCTAGTTCATGTTCGAGCCACAGCCAGGTACCAGCAGATACACCATCCATTGCCCTTGTTCATATTCGAGCCACAACTAGGTACCAGCAGATACACCATCCATTGTCCTAGTTCATATTCGAGCCACAGCCAGGTACCAGCAGATACACCATCCATTGCCCTAGTTCACATTCGAGCCACAGCCAAGTACCAGCAGATACACCATCCATTGTCCTAGTTCACATTCGAGCCACAGCCAGGTACCAGCAGATACACCATCCATTCTCTGTCCTAGTTCACATTCGAGCAACAGCCAGGTACCAGCAGATACACCATCCTAAAGTCTCGCTAACGCAAAGATGAGAAGACGCTGCTTCATTACAGTGGTCTCACGGCAACACCAACCTCAACACCTCAAACCTACACTTTTTATTGCGAAGTGTTACATGGAACAGCCCACAAAATATTTGGTTTGATATATGGTCGATGATGATATGGAGAACTCTTGCGATTTTGAGTTGAATCAATTCTCCAAGAGCTATATGTACATTATTCTGCAAAATTTACATGAAAAAAAGTTTGTGCAACAAGTGAATGATGAAATTGTCTCAAACGAAAATACATTCACTGCATTAAAACATAGTTCGAGTATTTACTTTATCTTGAACAAAGCAAAGTCTCAAGAAGTATCGATAGAGCTACTCATAACAAACGTGAGGTCACGTCCATTTTCCAAGAATCCGATAGGAAGCAATCTTGTACAAGGATACCTTTCCTAACGGTGGATCAGCAAAAACACAGAGCTCTTGTTACGCTCTTACGTCATGGACTGGGAATTTGATGCCCTATGCATCGAGCATCAAAAAAAGTAAAGAACTCTCAACGTGTAATAAAATTACAATCTGCTTTTGCACAAAATTTTCAAAATTGCATAATTTAAACACGCAGAAAAATGTCGAACTCTTATTCACGCGCTGCTCTGATGACAATTGAGGCAATGACTACGCCGCCAATCACGCTTTTAAAACCTAGATTTTCTGACGTATTTCTTAGAACAAGTGGCCCATAGCACACGTAAGGGCCTCTTGCGTGCCTCCAGCAACACTACTGCGACAGGAGCGTTGCACTGCCAAGCTGTCGTCCCACAGACGGTGCCCGCTGCAGATACTCGTCCTTGCAGGACAGGGTGGCCGAGGACGACCCCTCACTCGCCTGCAACACAAGGCTGCCTTAGCACAAGTCACTCTTACGCAACACGGAAGAACAAATACTGATATCCCTGCCGACAAAAGCATGGCGTAGTACGGCAAAGAATAAGAGTATGATTTTCCTTCCGAGCGCACAAAGCGTTGTTACAGTGTGAAGTTTCTCCAATTAATTTCTTTTGTAACTTCACTCCGAGGTTTACCACAGAGGGCTCAGTAGTAGCTGGTAAACTATTTCAATTTTCATTTTCAAACATTTCTGATCACTCATATTTTTAAAGACCCGCGATTTTTACCAGTCAAATTGGCGACCATACCCGCAAGTGATCATTACGCCTTTAGGGCACACGTGTGCATTTCAATGGCAATAGTCGTAGGTCAATTGTAACTAGTGCTTCAGGATCGTCTGCCTACCTCGCACCGAAAACAGATTTCGTTAGGAAGTTCAGGAGTTGCCAGAGATTCTAAAATTTTCTAGTGGTAGACTATATTATATAGAAATTAAAAATTTTCGTTTAAGCTATGTCTTCATTTTCAGGCCTGAGGCGAGCAACAGTCGTCCGAAAGGGATAGGTCAGCCGTGCGTCAAAAGTAACACAACGTCGAGAAGGAGTCGCACATTTTTAGCTATGTATCTACTATATATAGCATCACCCATAGTTACTTCAATTATTTTCAATTGTCCTGTGCTATTCGATGCAAAACAACCCAATACCATTATGCTCCCGCCGCCATGTTTCACTTTTGGGATAGTGTTCTTACGGGTGAAGGCTGTTCCATCTTTACTCCAAACGTGAGTGACATCATTATTGCTTGCTTTTATCACACCATAAAATTTGTTAAAGCCACCATGATTGTGCTCCAAAATTTCTGTTGCAAACTGCAATCTTCATTTTGAATGGCGTTTCTTCAGTAATAAGGTCTTGCAAGGAGATCGTAATTTGAGTCCTTGCCGCTGAAGCGCATTACTAATTGTTCTCGTAATGGCTCTAACTGTATTACCGCTTCCTTAGCTCTCACTCTAACTCGATCCTTGAGTAATGCTTCAGTCTACACGCATCTCTTAGTAGTAATGTGATCACTCAAGTATGCCGACACTTCAACAATATGAAGTGCTATTCTTCCAAAAACTTGTTAAATCAGTAACGATCAAGGTACGCAGATGTGGATACGAAAGGAGCTCAACATACAGAATTACAAGATAGAACTGTTTCTATCTTAAGATATGAGCTGACTTTGAAAATCTTTCAGTAGATCCCACTGACCTCCTCTCCTGCACTGAGCACATCATGTCCACTGCTGCAGCTGCTGGCGGCGCCGTCCCTGCCCCCAGTGTGACCGCTGCTGCAGCTGTAGTAGCTGTTGGTGTCGCTGCTCACCGTGTTAGGGGACACGCTGCTGGCACACGAGTCGTGCCCGAGCACCAGCGTCACGGACGGGTTAGTCGTCTCGCTCAGGATGGCCACCTGGATGCCTTGCCGAGGACCTTCGCTCCCTGCACACGCACGACGACACGATTGTTCTCCACCTCAATGCATAGCTGCGACGGCATCTCAACCCTTTACTGCCTAAATTAGTTGCTAGTTGGGTATAATTTTGTAATATTGGAATCATTTACAATAGCAGGCAAACCAATTAAACGGCTGTAAACGGCTTGGCTGTAAAACGTACGACAATATTCCCAATTAGTAGGAAGCATTTACTTAAATCAAACGTATAACACATGTGAAAAGTAGTTATATTGACTATGCCGAACTTGGCACGTCAGCCAGTAAAAGCCTAATGTTCAAGCGCACACGCTGCAATCGGTTGTATGGTGCAAGGTAACACATAGATTGAAATTACATAACCTCATATAAATGAAAACATTATGAGGAAGTAGTAAAAAATATGGCGAAATGAAAAACCGAAACGCAGAAAAGTTTCATGCAATCAAATCGAGCTCACCGTGTTCAGACAATTAGACTAACACCAATACGTTAAATTCTAGCAAGACGTAGGTAACGTTGGACGTTCAGAGTGATAGCTAAGACAACTGGAAGGTGACTTACTACTCCAGTGACTGCGTTTCGTCCTATTGTAAAAATATACTGAATCAGAGGGCGGTACAGAAATTAATGTTTATGCAAAATTTTAACAAAAAAGGCTCTTTCCAAGGGACAAAGACAAATACAATGGCATGTAAAAGCATATGAAGCATTAGAAGAAACCCTAACATTGCACTATG
The DNA here is from genome assembly GCA_014899125.1 of Orchestia grillus. NCBI lineage: Eukaryota > Metazoa > Arthropoda > Malacostraca > Amphipoda > Talitridae > Orchestia > Orchestia grillus. Next base: position 20,860 of record VOMN01137646.1, on the reverse strand, counting down.
GTGAAAAAGTATATAGATATGTGAGCTGTCATGAGTGTTTTGAAAACTTGCCTGACCAGTTATTGAGCAAGTGAATTTTTACATTACTTTGTAGTTCAGTCAACAACTATTTTTCAGCATCCCTTCCCTTAATTTCGAGACCAAATAGAGACATGGGACATCTTCTGACTGTGTCCACAATATTTACACGCTGATATAAAACAGGACTCTCGCTGCACCAACACTCGCTCCTGGAGGTGCAGGAACTGACCGGGCTGCTGGGGCATCTGGCCAGCGGTGGGGTGGTGAGCCCGCTTACCGCTGCTACCACCACTGCTCCCGCCCTCTTGCTGCTTGCCCCCACTTCCCTCAGTGCCCCCACTGCGCTGGGACGCGACTCCTCCCCCACCGCGACCCTCGGCAAGTTTCTTCACCTGCACGATACGTCAAGCATAAAAATTCATCGCGGAATAAACACAAACTTCCGATTGTACTTCAACATGTGAACAGAGCGAAATGAGAGAGTATATTAGTGCATTAGTTAGGCAGCCACTTAAATTTAGCTACAATTCAAAATTGTACACATCAGAATTTTTATATTTGGCCAAAATTAATCACTACACGAAGTTTTCAATTGGAGTTATTCGAAAATGATAAAATACAATTCAAAACGAATTAGCAGTACAAAGTATCTGCTTAGTTATTAAACAAAGAAAACAACAACAACAACAAGGTTTACAAAAATCCGAATATTCTTAAAGAGCAATAACAAAGAATAGCGAGTGGACATTTGGCAAACGCAGTAATTTTAATTACACAGAGCAGCCATGAAGTAACGGCATGTAGGAAACTGTCCAATAGTTGAGTCGAACGCGAAGTACTCTCATCTACAAAATTAAAATGAAACCATTGCCGGTCGACAATTCCACTGTTTATCACCAGTAGTAACAATCCGGATCTATTATGCCAGCAACCACACACAGAACCACTACAGAATGTCTGTAACTTTGTGTAGTTGCTGCAAGTGTAGTTGCTCTAGTTTTGAAAATGGACTTCAAGGCACAAGAATACAAGAGGGACAACAACAAACTAGTTCACTATAGCCGACGCACCAATGTGTCTCGCAATCCATCTTCAGAGCAAAAAATTTACAATTACTTCACACGTGTCAGAAACACACTCGTATGTCAGTGTCAGCACAGACAAGCCGAGTACTTTAGAGTCATGACCTGAAGAAGCCCAGTTACGGAAGAGTTTGAAATGCAGTTGTGAGCTGAAGACATTCCGTAACTTAGGACCCCAATCAACAATTGGAAATGCTTTAGCGTCCATGACTTACAGCCGAGTCTATAGACATGAACTGCCAGGTCCAGCGGTAGTTGTAGAGGAACGGACGGTGGTCGAAACGGTTGTCATCAGGAGAGTAGGTCTCTGCATGGTAAGCAGGGGTCAGCACAGTCATCTTGTGCCTGTTTACACTGTAGTACCGGAAAAAGAACTTCACCTTCTCTGCAACCTGGAGACCAGAAATTAAGTTACACGATGAGAGAGGTACTTGCTGGCAGCCTTATCACGGTCATTTTCTTTGAGTGAAACTGAGAGGACTACCAGCAATATACTAAATTTTTCAAAGATGCAATTGACGTTTGACATTCCGAGCTACATCTAGTCAAGGGGCACAATAGGCGTTGGTCTCACTAGACGAGTGGCTCATTGGAACTCTAGTGAATGCTGGACGTATAACATGCAAAGCTCAAGACCAACATGATGTCACGTTTTCATGTAGCGGTCCAAATCGAATCACATACTGACTTGAATATAATTCCTTGTAGAATCATAGTAACTGTGGCACTCGCATATTATCATAAGGGTAGCTAAGACAAGAGGAATCACTCTCATCAACTTCAGCAACACTGGTCCATTAAACATTTCTCGATGAAAGTGCCAACAATTTATTTTGCAATAAAACCCTGAGCTTTGAACAAAACTTTGAGTGAGAGCAAAGGGACAGTCCTCAATAAAAGCTCTAACAAGTGAGAGTTCAAACGATGTAGAGCTTCGAAGGAAGAAATTCAAGGCTGAGGACCTGAGAGAAAGGTCGACCTGAGAGAAAGGTCGACCTGAGAGAGAGGACGACCTGAGAGAGAGGACGACCTGAGAGAGAGGGCGACCTGAAGAGAGGGCCTGACTGACCTGCACAGGCGTCAGGTCCCGCCACAGATGGATGAGCTTGCAAAACATGGAGTAGGGACCGCAGCCTTCCACTTTGCGGAGCTTTCCGTACTGAGACAGCTCATCGTAAGTCATCCCTGCCAATACAAGCATTTACACCGCATATTAATAATGACTTCAAAGAAATTCAAATATGTGTATCTCACTTCAAACGTTTCATTTCACCAAGACCTTCAGCGTTTTGATTACGGAGAGGTGCCAAAAAAACAAGCAAACAAGCTAACCAGTCGAATGCAAACGTTGTCTCTTTTCCCGTAAGTGATTTCCCGTTGTCTCTTTTGTCAAACTTGAAGAATGCTGCAAATAGATGTCCGTTGTCATTTAACTTGTATTTTGCAATCTTTTTACACACTATTGAAAATGAGCATACATAAAGCTTGAAAGCACTAGATTTTAATTAACCTTTCAGATACAATATATTTCCTCTTGCCATCATTTTAACTTTTGTAATAAAATTTCGTCTTCCGAAAGCTAAGTCCATCCGTGATATTTTAATCGAAAGAAAATCTTATGTGACCCCTTGGTTACTTCCCGCATATGTAAATGAACCAAAATAATAGGGTTCAAAATGGGTGGCTTTAATCTAACAATGATCTCTACAGGGATGCCCTTAACTAAATTTCACTGTCGTTTCACGAAGCTTTGCCATCACTAGGTATGAACAAAAAAAGTGCCGTAGTACACCTACTCTGACCTTCACACCACATTAGTTGTCACCACCACTAGGTCGACAGATTCATTCAACACGTCCAAGTAGTGAACTGCACCTCAAAATAGAATTGAATTTGGGCGTCCTAAAGTCATATATAAAAGCTAAGCTACGAGTCTTTTGAGTATCAGAATAATAATAAAACTACAAACATGAGTTAGTTACGTCTAAGATAGACGTAAAATATACGAGTAAATAGCAGTCAAAAAGTGATAACATTTTTTGAGCCACTTTGTACATATACTGTGAAGACACGATGGGCAGAAGCTCCCCCTCTCACTGACCCATGTCCTGCTCGTCCGTCTGCACGATGCGGCCCTCCACAAGGGGCTCGAGTTCAGCGGTGGGAGCTGCCTGCAGGATTTCCAGCAGCACGGGCAGCTGCAGCCTGACAGGGGGGTCCAAAAATCGTGAGTACACACACACACACACAAGTGGCACAGTATCACTAGAGACTAGAGCAGGAACTGGGTACACGCACACACACGAGTGGCCCCGAGTGTCACTAGAGACTAGAGCAGGAACTGGTGCTGCCTTGGCATGTTGCGCTGTCATCTCGCCAAATCTGATCAGATGAACTAATCGTGATTGTGTCGCGTGAACATTAAACCAATGAGTGAAGGTGATCGCTGTTCATGATACTGAGACGATGCCAAATATACACATCGTATAATAAACTTTTACAGAGCGGTACTTCATAAGAAGCCATGAAGTAGATGAACAAATTTTTTTTGTGGCATAAGTTCAAACTTTAGAACGAACAATTACTATGTTTGAAAACGGTAACGTTATCCTAGTCTGTGAGAACCAATGGAAAAACAGTAAAGCAAGTGTTAAACCAGCCAGTGGTTACACTGCCTTGAACTTCTAATCTACTTCAGTTGCGAGTCTACACCAATCCAATCCACAGCCCATCGGCCCCCGCCAGAGGTTAGGCTCCCCCTCCGGGGTCCCACACCCGGCACCCCCCACGTGCCGGGCCATACACCTTATACTACCACACTTGACATTTGAAGAAATCAACTACAATGCAAGCAAGCAGCCATGTTGTGCCAGCACCTAACTCGGCAGCCTACCCACACTGCACTCCTTTTACAGAAACAGATACACTCTAAATGTTTAATGTTTCAACTTGATTTTTTTTTAATATCACAGAAAGTCGAATCAATATTTTCAGAAGTCATTTTTGCATCGTGAAGAACAACTTCGAAACGATACATACAAAGACCTCAAGGAATCAATCCGAAATGTACTCAAGTGGCAAAAAATTGGAATTACTACAACTCGTTGCTGAGGACCTCGACAGTCGCACCGCCCTTCGGTGCGGGCAGCCGTAGGCCTTACTTGTCAGCAGCCACCCTCAGGAAGCTCTTGAGGTCGACCTTGGAGAAGCCGCCGATGGGGTTGATGTCGGCAGAGCTGCAGTCATACTTGGTCATGTAGCCCCTGAGGGCCTCGTCCACGTTGCCTGAGCCCAGCACCAGCAGCCCGCCTGGCCTCCCACGCACCCACAGCACCAGCTGGAGTCAATAATAAAACTTCTATAAGGGGATATATTTCCATGGGCAATCCAAGCTAGAAAGCGAGATCATTAAGAAAAAATCCTCAGCTAAGTCCACAAAGGAACACTACAAAATTGACACAGCTGACTCGCTTTAATTATACTGTTAAGTACAACCCATACACCAAACGCCTAGGCTTCCTACGAAAAAGTTTAGGGATCTGGATCGGTGCACACTGGTGTGCCCGTTTTCAGGAAATGCATGTTTAATGTCTCTCAAAAGTAAGCATTCCATTCAGGATCAAACCCGATACATTTTGTTGAACAGGAGGCACGCATGCCACCACTTGCGCACGTGAAGATTAAAACACAAGTGTAAGCGCAACCGTGTCCGGTGAGGCGAGCTGACCTGGGCGTAGAGGTAAGCAGAGATCATTCGAACGCGCGCCTGAATGTTCTGGAGGGCAACGTTCTCCCGCTCTGACCCTCCGTTGGCGCGGAACTTGGGTAGGTGGCCTGTGGACGCGCTGAACACCCCCAGCAGCGCGGATACCACCGTGTCCACCACGATAGACAGGTGGTAGCTGGGGCATACATTTCATAGTTATTGGTCCCGTCAGCTTGGTGTTGGTGACATAAGTTGGTGTTGTGACACAGTTAGGTGTTAGCGATGCAAAGCATTAGAATAACAAAATTTAAATTAGCTCGAAACAGAATTCTGCAATTTGTGCTTCAAAACTGTGCATGAGAAGTACAGAGGTGTGCACTAGAATTACCTTTTTGAAATGCGGCCAAATCAGCAATCCGCCGGGTAGTTGTTCAAATCCAGCTTAGGACGCCACTCAAATTACGATCTCCTCGCAAGACCTTATTACTAAATAAACGCCATTCAAAATGAAGATTGCATTTCCGGATTCATGACTTTAAGTCAGACACAGCATTACCTGAGCTGTTCCAACGGGTCCTGGTGGCCCGCTGCAGCCAACCTCATAAATTCATTCAAACTACATTTATTATATTTTATTTTTTTTGTGTCAGTTTAAAATTCCGTAGCTACATGGAGTGCAACCTCAGGAGAGCGAAAAAAAGGGACCATTCAGGATGAACTTCAGAAAACGTGGAATCTATGAACAGATGTGTTCCCACACAAGATTCCATACGCATAGGCACAGCAAGCTAGGAAAGAAGAGGAAGAAAAGATAAAGAATAATTAGCAAAGAAGGCATAAAAATGTAAAGAAACAAAGTGGTCACGAAAGATATAAGTCCTGAACGCCTGGCTATAACTGAGGTAACCTAACAGTGTCCTTAACAGTACGGGAATATATTACATACTCTTTAATAAAATGATCCAGAAAGTTTGTACGTTTTGTGTACAACCACAATAAAAAAACACGCCACAACTGAAGTTAATGAATCTGACTCGACAACAAATCGCCGCAATAAGGAGCTATCAGCTCGAGCAATGGAGTGAAGCTTACCTGCAGACCCGCAGAGCGCGAGTCTTGGCCCCCCTAAGCGAGACAACATTCAAGTGTCTAGAGAACACCGCCAAAATTCAACCAAACAAATCGACCATGCCGGCACATCACAGCAACACCTACAGTGCCATAAAACGCGCATTTGGACGGTTCAAAATATGCAGCTAATAGCAGTTTCTGAAGAAATTAAACTGTGAAACTTGCATAAAGAACCAAAACATACATTGACCTACATCACTATATATAGAAAACATAATATTTATTCAATGAAAAGTTCATTATTAATTCAAAAAAACACAGTGAAAAAAGTATTTGGACACCTATAACAAGTTTTATAAATGCAAGTTCTGAAATTCTCGACAGCTAAATATACAAAACAAAGTCTGAAAACCTGCATAGTATTTGATGTAAAGTTAGCTACAGATTTTAGAAGCTTATCATTAGAAGCTTATCTAAGAGCACTATAAGATACCCAAGCAAAGAGAGTTATCAAGAAGTGAGAAAGATAGAATTATTTATGCACACCCTGCCAAAATGAGCTATCAAAGTATATCTTATGAACCTAACTAATCTTTAAGCGCTGTAGGTTACATTGTAAAGGAACAGAAAATGGCTGGTCCAAGGAAACTAAAATATGATGCACCGCGAAAGATTTCAATAAGAAATTCACTTTACATATTACGTAAGGTTAAAACTAATTCTTTAGTGACAAGAGATGAACTCCGAAACGATCTTAGTGCTGCAGGAACAAAGGTCGGTACGAGAACAATTGGTAATGCGCTTCAGCAGCAAGGACTCAAATGACGGTCTCCTCGCAAGACCGTATTACTGAAGAAACGCCATTCAAAATGAGGATTGCAGTTTGCAAAAGAAATTTTGGAGCACAATGAAGGTGCCTTGAACAAATTTTATGGTGTGATAAAAACAAGCTTGAGCTTAATAGCAATAATGATGTCACTCACGTTTGGAGAAAAGATGAAACACCCTACACCCGTAAGAACACTATCCCAAAGTTAAACATGGCGGCGGGAGCTTAATGGTATGGGGTTGTTTAGCATCGAATAGCACAGGACAATTGAAAATAATTGAAGAAATTATGAATGACGATATATATAGCAAGTTTTTAAAAATCTGCTGCATAATGATTTGCAAAAATCTACTGAGAAACTGGACCTTGGACCTGAATGGCTGTTTCAACAGAACAACGATCCTAAGCATACCCTCAAAGTAATTCGTGAATGGTTCTAAAGCAACATCATCAAGGAACTGGCATAAACTAGCCAATCACCGGATTTAAAGCTGATAAAAAAATTCTCAAAAAAATTCTTAAGTCAGATCCAAGCAAGACGACTGACCAACCTCAATGGACTGAACGTGTTAGCCTAAGAAGAATGGGCTAGGACTCTACTCAAATCTTGCCAGTGTTTAGTCAACCCTTACAGAAACAGCCGAAGAACTGTAATTACAAATGGAGGCGGTGCAACCAAATATAAAATAAATTTCTCACAAGCGTTCCAAGAACTTTTCACCATGTACTTTGCTCAATTGTATATATATGTGACAAATATTACAGTTTTGTCCATCTGTTATGTTTGTCAGAGTTTAATCGCACACTTCGTGAAGCTTTCCTAATAATGCGCCATCAATAAATGGTTTGAAATAAAAAAAAATTCTGTGTAAACACTTTTTTATCCTACTGAAGCAAATAGCACGGTCCTGCCGATCAGCTGAGCGAGAAGCATTGCACTGCCTCGAGAACACCACCCAAACTCGGGGAAACAAACCGCGAACACATCACAGCGCCACTGAGCTAGCAGCACGCACCTGCCGATCTGCTGAGCGAGAGTCTTGGCCCGCCTCTTGGTCTCCTGAGACGAGTTCTCAGACGCCATGTACACCGTGTGGAAGAGCAGCCCGCACAGCTGGCGGGGGTCCGTGGGCACGTAGTCCTTCTGGGACACTATGCGCCGCACGTCGTCCAGGACCTGCACCAACATTAACCAAAGCTAGAACAAAGCTTTACCCTAAAATGAAGCATCAACATGATCACTAACATTAACACCGTTGGTACTAAGGCATTTTACAAGTATGAATAATTAATCTTCAGTGTTTGAAAAAAAAAGAATTTTTCGATACCATTTTAAGAAAATAAATATGAGAACGTACTCAATAAAACAAACATAATAAAATTTATGACTATGCAGAACCCTATGAACTATAGGACCGTGACTAAGTTACGGTAGATTAGCTGTAGCTACGATTCACATACGCTAGCTCGGCGCAACACGTGAGTAAAAAAAAACATTTAGCCAGCCTCTAGGCTAACTTTGACAGTTAACAATACAGTCATGTGTGAAATGAAAAATAATTGAAAACCCAATTATAACGCATGAGTAAAATGAATAGATTTGAAATACGTAGAAAGACGATAAATAGTCAAGGCAACAAGCTCTCACATTCACCATGAGTTCTGTTTTATCACAGTTGAGAACAATGTATTCAGATCGAACGATGAAACCCGTCATAGCGAACTGGAGTTTAACTTTCTAACTCCCAACTGGGAATTTAAGACATTTTTTCTCGGTTTACTACAGAGCCGCACAGAGACGGTACTTCACACCACTGCCTTCACTTCATCCCGCCGGATTGCTCACAGCCCGCGGCGGTGACGATGGGTGTGAGCACGGCAAAATTGGCCTCCGTTTGAACTCCAATCAATGGCCCATCATGGATAAAACTTTCAACAAATATAGAAGCAAACTAACATAAAAGGAGCGAATTTCTCCACAGTATGTTCTGTATCAATACCTCTTCCTTTTTTATAGGAAAATGTAAGGACACCTCCATATCGTGGCATAACTGCCCAACTCGCCGACACCTCCACGCAATTTATGCTCCCAACTGAAATACCGAACTCGAACAGCTCAAAACAAGGAGTTTACCGACACAAAATTGGATCAAAACGCACGTGCTGCTCGCCACTAGCCACGGCCTTGACGATGAGGCAGCACATGCTGTAGACGATGGTGGCGGTGGAGGCAGAGTCCACGCCCCCCGAGAGGGGCAGGAGGAAGCCGCCCTGACCCGAGCGTCTCAGGTAGTCCCACAGCCAGCAGGCGGGGCCGTACAAGATCTCCTGCTCTGGGGTGGGCAGCGTGACCGATATGGGCGAGCATGATGGCAGGAAAAGGTCGTTGTCAGACGACAGGCTGAAATCCACCTGTGATACAAACGAAGAATTTTTTCTAAACGTTTTAAACGTAAAGGCTAAAACATTAGCATCAGGTTTGCCCGGAATTGCAGCACCGTGCGTTCTTAAGCAAACATCTTCAACCAAGAAAAGCTATCATAATAAAGTCAAAAGAAAACCAGCAAAAAAACACATACACATGCTATGTAATATACTTGTACCCTCTAATACTCCCTGTGCATTATGTAAGATTTTTATCTATATATTGCAAAAGATATCCGGCACGATGTTCAATAAAAACATACTTTTTTCCCCGTATCCGCGATCCCACGAGGTCGACAACACACCACAATAAAGAAATACGCTGCAACACACCACAATTGAACAAAAATACGCTGCAACACATCACGATGAAACAAAATTACGCTGCAACACGCCACGATGAAACAAAATTACACTGCAACACATCACGATGAAACAAAATCACGCTGCAACACACCACGATGAAACAAAAATACGCTGCAACACACCACAATGAAACAGAAATACACACTAAAATGAGATACTACAACACACCACGATTAGACAAATATACACTACAACACAATGAAACAAAAACACTGCAACACGCTACCATACTCCACAGTCACACTACAACACGTCACAGACACACTACAACACTCCACAATGACAGTACAGCATGTCACACACCAACACGCCACAGACACGCTACAACATACCACACAGGTACACCACAACATACTACATAGACACACAACGACACACAACATAGACGCGCCATAACACGCAACATAGACACACCGCAACATACCACAAAAGCACAACACACCACAACACACAACAAAGACACTGCAACACACAACAAAGACACCGCAACACACAACAAAGACACCACAACACACAACAAAGACACCACAGCACACCACAACACACAAAGACACCACAGCACACCACAAAGACACACCACAATGGCACACCACAAAGACACATCACACCAGAACACACCACACAGCCACACCCTCACGCACCTGGACCCTGGGGTAGGCAGGGGCCTGAGCAGCGAGGTGGTTGCGGCTGGCGATGAGGTGCCTGTACACCCTGATGTCCTCCAGGTCCACAGCGGCCGTGATCACGTCCACCTCAGACAGCTGGAAGGGCGGCGTGTGCGCCAGCACGTTACCGTTGAGCGCTATGGTCGCGTCGCCGGAGAAATGCACTCGGTCTCCTGGCGGGTATCCCAGACGCAAAGAAACGGCTGAGTTTCTCACACTCCAGTGAATAAAATGAACACTGTTTTGTCTACTTGGAACTGTTTTCTAAAGAAAATGCGCTGCTCTCGTTTGCTAAACGTTACGAAACTGATAATCGTAACATGAGAGACCATTACAACACAATCCAGGAGTATCATAAAAAGGTCGTCATCAGAAATGGAAACAGCTCGTAAGAACAAGGTTAATGCTAAGAAAGAAGTAGCCCATCCTCTCAGTCCACCTAATATTCTACAATATTTAACATCAAAGCAAAGTCAAATTCTGCACGAGAAATTGGATCTATGGTTTGCATAAGAATCTTAATAACACACCAGCAAGTATTAGCACACAAGGAGGTGAGGTTGATCAGTATTCGGTAGCTGACTTATGAAAAAATTTATCAAATTGTGAAAAAAATTCTTTACTAAAACATGATACAATTATTAACTTGAAGCTGATCAAGGTCTCAAAGCGTATCTACCCATCAGCGAAGCAAAACCATTCGTCAGTGTGCAATAAAAAGGACAAATTCAGGGCTAATTTCCACGATGCAGGGACAACACCCGAGCACGGTATTCTTCTATGGTTCTAACGTTGCTCCAAATGGGCTGCACCAGCGCAGCTCTTACGTTTTTTGATTGGCTAGAATGAGGGAAAATACAAACATCTTTCTGGGTAAATTCGTGTGGAATGTAGAGAAAGCAAAAATACGAATTAAAACAAAGGATGCAAGTAATAAAACATTTGAAAAACATAGGAAAATATACACGATTGTTAAAAACTATTGTGAAAACTGCAGCTCACAGGCTGAAAACTTCTTTGGTTCGTACCCTTGCAAACGGACACTGCTTTTCAAAACGCAAGAGTAAACACAAACGAAGCCCAATTGATGTTCAACAACTTACCTCATGAGGTATAGACTCACCCTCTCAGCCCTGAGGTGGACACTCACCATCTCAGCCCTGAGGTGGACACTCACCATCTCAGCCCTGAGGTGGACACTCACCATCTCAGCCCTGAGGTGGACACTCACCATCTCAGCCCTGAGGTGGACACTCACCATCACAGCCCCTGACACACACACTCACCATCACAGCCCCTGACACACACACTCACCATCACAGCCCCTGACACACAGACTCACCATCACAGCCCTTGAGGTTGGCAAAGAGGTAGCAGCCCCCACACTTGGCTGTGGCAGACTTGATGTACTCCAGAGACTGCCAGCTCTTGCGCATCTCTCTGTACGAGCCTGAGCTGTTCATGATCAGCTCCACGCCGTCCAGGGACATGGCAATGTGCGAACTGGACATAAATACAACTCATAATCTATGTACGTAGCAAAAAAATAATTCAGGTTCAGTCTAAGTATATTTTTGCTGAGAAATGACGATATTTTATGTAGATGCAGTATAATTTTCTTATCCTCCTAGTGCCCATAACTGACTATTAAAATCCAACTGGAAAATTTAAAATAACACAAAAGATATTTCTAGAGCCAGCAAAACATGCACATTGGGGCAGGAGTCTGACCTGCTCGGACACCAGAGCTCCTCGCAGATCTCATAACCGATACAGGTGTCGTAGGTGCTGAGCACAGCATCCCCGAACACGACAGTTTTCTGGCCGGTGACTCGCTGCACGAGACGAGGGAGGAAGTGGTCCTCCACCGTACGGGCCTAGAAAACAATGCCCAACAAATAATTAAGAACAAGATCATAGAAGGCTCACCCTTAAACCAGTACATCTCTTATTCACTTGTACTCACTTATTCACATACTGATACTAAACCAACATTGGTATCAGTGAATTGGTGAAAACGTACGTGAATGAGCTCCTCAGCTACTACTTGGAATATAAAACAGCTTTGGAATAATTCCAATGACAAACTGGAACTCGAGCGACAATCTTTCTTAGTTGAATGATGTATCATATGACTTGGAATTTTCATATGCAAGAATTTTACAGACAAGTCTGGTTCACAGACAGTAGGGAAGTTGTAAGAGTCAACCTATTGTGGGATGCCTGATTATAAAAGTAAACTTCTAGGCTGTAAAAAAGACACTGCTTGTCAGTTGTCCTATCAAGATAGCCAGTCTTAACTAAAAGAAGTCAAACCATGAGCAGAAAATATCAAAATTCAGCCGGGCAGTAGGGGCAGATCCAGGAAAAGTACTTTGAACCAGAGTTTAGCATAAATAAAACATGTACACACTAAACAACCAATGCAAGCCTTGACAGGAAATATTAAAAAATGCATCAAATTGAGCTAAGTCTAGTCACACAAATAAAACAGACAGAAGCCATGTCAGGAACTGAAGAAGCTGTGTCATGAAGTGGAGAAGCTGTGTCATGAAGTGGAGAAGCTATGTCATGAAGTGGAAAAGTTTGTCAGTCGGTAGGGCAGCATTGTCAGTCGGTAGAACCAAAGTGAACGAAATTTGGTTCTTCCATTTTCTATAAAATTTTAAAACAGTCTATGTCGTCTAGAAGGATGCGTTGACCAGTTTGGTTTTCAGTGAGGTAACAGCTCTGCCCAAGCAACAAGTCTCACAATTCTTCTGATGCCAACGTCCAAGGTACGCAATATTCAAGACAGGAGGCTGGCACTGCTCACAGGAAAATTTCCAGGAAATTCTATATTCCTATTAGCACTGTAGAGACCATTATAAAAAACGAAAATCTGAAAGCAGTGTAGTCAATAAAGCAAGATCGAGGCTCTAAGTAAACTATCACAACGAGATCGCTCTAAAATTATCACAATGGTTAAGAAAGACCCTCAAATATCTCGCAAAGAATTAACAGACCATTTGTCATTAGCAGCGGTGAACATATCAAAGCTAACCATTAGCAGTATTTTGGGTATAGAAAACGTGAAAAAACGCGCAGCTCGAAAAATCCCGCTACTGAGAGAGAACATGTTGCATCTTCATTCCAATATGCAAATGCTCCTATCAACACATGAGATGACCATTTTGATAATATTCTACGGTCAGAGGAGGAAAAATCGGCTCGGGCTGAAAAGAACTATATGGGTGTTTCAACAAGATAACGACCCTCAGCACAAGTCGAAATACACTTCAGAATGGCTTTGTAGTAAGAGGGTCAGGGTTTTAGACTGGTTTTCACAATCGCCAGACCTAAATACAATTGAAAACGTTCAATAACAGTTAAAGAGTCAAGTTGGAATGATGAAACTATCAAACCTGTCTGAATTAGATCAATTCTGCCTTGAAAAATGAGAGAAAATACCTCTTGACTTCTGCAAAACCCTTACCTCATCATACAAGCATAGCCTGTAAACGGTTTTAGCTAATAAGGGTTATGCAACCAAGTATTAATAGAGTTGATTGCTATATTACCAATACTTATTTGCCAATCAGTTTTCCAATTTTTGTTGCTGTTTGAACATTGTCAAATAAATTCTTGTTCGCTAAACTTCACTATGTATTTGATCTTGCCCTTTCTTATGTCGGTCTCGCAATTCTCTAAGGTTTCTGAAATTTGTTCAATAGCATAAACTGTAAATTATTTGGTATAATATGATTACTTTTTTGAACCATTGTATCCTATGCCCCCAAGGTGAAGGAAAACTGGACCTTCAACCTTCCTATTTTATTTCCAACATGATCCTCACCAGCACATGATATGGAAACAGCTACCAGAAACCCAATATCCTTGAATTTTTTTGGCAAAAGTCTAGGCCCCCAAATCCATTCCACACTGGTGCGCCAGTTTTCAAGAATATTGAATTCAATCTTGCTCTTCAAGATGAGCATTTCCCCTGAAATTTAACCAGAGACCTCATGAATTGGAAGCAAGCACACTACCAACTCACTAAAAAGCCTGTAGCAGCAGCCACATCTTGAATAAGTTCCCTGAAAGTCTCAACTCTACAGTAAAATAAGAAGCTAAGTGAACAAGACAAGCAGGCTACACTGGTTACCTTGGTCCATGGTGCAAACCACCGAGGCTCTCTGTAGTTGCCATCGTTACACAGCACCAACTTGGGGCGGATGAACAGAATTTTTCTGAGAAATGAATAGCAAGCTGTCAGGAGAGAATTTGAGTAGGGAGTTGTTATTTTACAAGTGTGAATGTATATGTACACAAAATTTGCCTCTGAGAATAATACAGGTGAACCAAAATAAATTATGCTAATATGTAGTCAAGAAGAATTCAAGAATGTAAATAACCAACAAAATCCCAAGTTACACATGTTTGAGGACCTCTACCTCATACAATAAGTTAAATTTGGCAGCCAAATTTTAGTGAATAAAAGCAGATGGTATACTAAATATTTGCCTCCCTAAGAGCAAATATCCAAAATTATTTTAGGATATCCCAAAATTGCCTAAAGTTTGGGCACTTGATATTGGATACAGAAAATACCTAACACGGGTGTCCAAATTTATGTACCTATTTATCAAGATGAACATTTCAGAACATAAATATTTACTCTTGTAAACTATAAAATTTACAAAAGTTTCATCAACCCATTGAAAAGAAAATTCATTTTTGAGGCATCAAGAGCTTTTCAAATTTGTGCAAGCAAAAGATTTATTAAATGTACATAGATGTATTTGGATATCATTTACAATAAAATATTTTAAATAGTTCAGTATGTTGCCACATTAAAATACTGTCTCGATAAACTTTGATCCTTGCATCACAGGACATATACATACTTACAGAAGTCAATAAAAGCTAAATAGAACTCACCCATTAAGAAATATAACCCTGCAATTGTAAAGAACATTCTTATGTTTGACTGGCATGCCCACGTCCACAATGATGCCATAGCAAGCTCTGTTGCACAGCAGCTCAGCGAGCACCTCCCATGAGTGCAGCACAGTGTCGCTCTCGTAGAAGTGATCTTGGCAGCTGTAGCCTCTGCAACATCAAAGTGATGTCAGCATTTTGATCATTTGTTTGTACAATTTTCACTTTATTAGTTAGTTTAAAATTCCCTAGCCACATGGTAAGCAATCTCAAGAGAGTGAAAAGAAGGTACAATTTAGTATGAACTGTAGAAAATGTAGAATCTATGCACAGGTGTGTTCCCACACAAGATTCCCTGTGCATAGAAATGGCAAGTTAAGAAAGAAGAGTTAGAAATGATAAAGAATTATCAGTGAAGAAGGTATAAAAATGAGAGGAAACAGAGTGGGCATGAAAGATAGAAGTCCCAAAGGCTTAGCTATAGCTGAGGTAAGTTAACAGTGCTTTCTCCCTGGAAATGTAAGTCTCCATAGAATAAGATTGACAAACTGTACTATCCCAACCCTATTGCCTACAGCCTATCCTATGCTCCCAGAGGGAAGTGATGTTAGACTAATATTTCAGTCACCAGAATTATAAAATGGGCAAGACAGATTCCCATGATGATTGATATTGATATTTGCACTTACATTATGCACTCTGCAGTGCATTTTTAAGAGCTTCCATGATTGCAGGTACAGTGTAATTGGAAAGCATGAACCCCCAATACAACAGACCCTTGACTTACATGCACCTTTTCACTCTCAGAAAAAACTCACCAAACAGAAAAAAAATTCAGAAAATTTGTCTGCACTAATGCACATACAATTAATTTGAAATAATAGGCACAAATTGGTTTAGTTCATAAGTAAGAACATATTCTCTGACACATTCTTGCTCATATGGGAAGTTATTTTGTAAGTAAAGGGACATCCAGAAGTCAAAATTTCACTTTAATGCATTTTCATTCATAAAAGATATAGTAATTGGGCATAAAAGTCAATATAATCAAGCAATTGAGCATGGTGACCTGGAACAGGGTGTAATTTTGCCCCAAACAATCGTTCCCTAAAATAATGATTTCTAAAAAAATGAGTTCATAAATCTGTGAAAGTTTCCCTTAGCAATTGAAGCTTTCCTTGAGGCATGGTGTACTCTCTCATTTTTGGAGCTTCCTCTAAAAAAACCCTTGAAAGGTAGGGAGATGATAAAATGTTATTGAAGTCACTAAAGCTTAATGAAGAATTTAGGTAGTTGAGTCATTTAGAAAATTGATGTTATTCCAAAATCTGCTACTTCTAAATAAACTTGATAAAAATTTTCTCTTTCATCAAAATCTTAATGTGAACACACAAAACTATATCTATCACAGCTCCCCCTACCCCCAGTCACCAGTATAATAAATAATTCTAATGAAGCAATGGAGTCACAAATGCGAGGTCCAGCGCTTTGAAAAATGAGCCCGAGGTCAACATTCTGCCGCTCATTTCTAAAATTACACCCTGACCTGGAACACTTCTTACAAGGCTATGGTACAGCCTACAAAGGTCTGCCTGCATCCTTCTGTATGATGTGATGACACTAATATTAAAGATTTCCAAAGTTTCAAACCATGAAACGGCACACAAATGTTACCCTAGTATGAAATTTTACTGAGAAAACTAACTGCTAAATATATAATCAGCAATTTATACAAGAACAAGTATGAGCCAAAATTCAGAGCTAACATGTCAAAATAAACTCACGTAATTTCAAGCTCAGGGCCAGTCCTGTACATAGCTCCTCTAGCCTTTGCCTGCTGTATGGACTCCACAATGACAGAGAGGTTGTGGTGGTAGTCCAGAGCCCACAAGTTGAGGCTGCATGTTGCAACAACTACCTTGCGCCCCATGACCTTGACTGCTTCTTACAAATAACTACCTTTAAAGCTGCTCTGAAATACTGGCAAAATATTTAGTCAACAAAAGCACAAGTCAATGTGAGACTTAAACAAAATTTCATACTGTAATCAGGGATGGTATTAGCTACTTGTGTAGCACCACCTTCAATGCTTCTCTTTTGTCAGTTGTTCTTATTTGGTGTTTATTATAGCAAAATCATATTAATCATCCAGGATTCTTTGCATCTTTGCTAATAAATGTCTGAGTGGATAACTATTAAGGATTATTAGGGAATTCCCAGATCATTCCTGTTTTAGTTCTTTTATTTTGTAACAGCCTCAGCTGCACTGGTAAGTGTGTTTGGGACTATCACTCTCAAAGTTAGAGTGAGTATTTTATTGCACTTATATTTTATTATTGTCTTTTTCATGCTTGTTATTTATTTAATTTATATCATTCCATTTATCATTCTTTGTATCAAGTTGTATTAGTTCTTTAGTAATTTGAGTTCATATTTTTCTGTTTTGTTAGTGAATAAATTTTATCTCATGTTCTTTTAGTTAAGATAGATGAATGTTGTGTACCATTAATCAATTTTATTTTAGTTTGAACGACTTTATGTTGATTAGTTACTTGTGTAATATATCTGTTGTAAATACTTCATTTCCTATCTTGGTTAAGATAAAGTTTTCAGTTGCCTTATTTGATTATGGTTGTGCTTGCAGAATATATTGCACAAGACATACTCCCTTTTGCAAGTTAGATCCCTAAGTATCTCAAGTTCCCTCCATATACTTCCCCAGCCACCCAAGAGGATAGGTAATTGAATTAAGTTCTTCTAATTACTTTCAGCAGTGTTCCATCATCACCTGTCCATGTTCTGTTAGTTTTATCTTAAATTCTCTATTCTTGTAAATTTTCCTTCTATAGTTTATTGGTAATTTTATTCATTCCTAGGGTTTATTACCCTGGTGTTCCATATCCCATGGTTTAGCTTTTGTTCAAATTACCTCCTTGTTTAGTTAAGACTTTCCAGAAGTCAGTTTGCAATATCTAGGACCAACTTCAGTTGTACATGCTTCTCAATAGTGAATTTGGGAACTGAAATAGTTTCTTTCTCCTTACTACTGGTTGTTGCCCCATTATTTAAGTAGCCAGATAATGAGTTTATCTCACCTGTGGGAGACAAACAGCCCCAAAGTTTTCTGCTCAATAATTTTCATTTTTGTGTATTTTCACCAGAGGTTAATCATTACAGTAAAGCAGGGTTATTTGGGCCTGTAGAGTGAATCTGAGAAAATAAGGATTTGGGCCTGTAAGAACCATTGTTTATTATTGCTCTTTTCTATTTTTCTCTGTGGTTGGCAGGCTGAAGTTCTTGGAAAAGGAGGAAAAGTGTCAAGTGGGTGATATGAAGTTGAAAGATTTATTTAGTGGGTGTATGCTCATTTGATTCATTTAGGATATCCTTAGCTCAATTTCAATTGCATTCAGATTATGACTGGCTATATTTAGGATACATTTTTATTTCTGTGTACTTGTTAATCTGTTTAACAACTTGGGCATTCTCTGATAACATATCATGGTTCCCTTGGCAGGTAATCCAAAACTGTCTCAACACATGTCGGTCCACTGCGTCTCATAATATTACAGGCATTTTTATTCACAGCAACTACAACTTTGAAAACTGTGACAAGAACCACAACTGCATCCTCACCTACAGTACTAATAACAGCGTTGAGTATTGGGCTTTGAATGAAAAGATTAAACAATAGTTGCTGTACTACATTATAACGCAGCTTGGATGGGTTGTATGGAAGAATGAGAATATATATATATATCATATCAAGCAACATGAGTATGCTGGGCTATCAAAGAGTTTTTTACAGCAACAAAACACAACATGTTTGAGCATACTTATATTTTAGTTAATATTTTCTTTACTGCATCTAACTGTTAAGAGAATCTCACTCATTGTACAGACTGCATTTTGATGTCATTGGACTGGAACTTTTTTAGTGATTGAAACAGTTTCAAAAGATTTATGACAATAAAAAATTATAAAACTAGTTTATATAGTACATTCTATCCCCTGCTCTTGCCTTCTCCTAGTTTCATAAGGATTACATTGGGTTACACTAGGATACATTAAATTAATTAGGTCAAGTTAGATTAGTTATGTTCAGCTAGGTTAGGTTAGGTTCATGTTAATTTGACATAATGTAACATGTATTACAGAAGTAGCCAAAACGTGTAAAAAAGTAGCCTTAATTTTTGAACAGTTACCAGCATTATGAATTACTAATATTTAAAAGCTTTGAAGATCTTTCCATATAACT
This sequence comes from Orchestia grillus, assembly GCA_014899125.1. Taxonomy (NCBI): domain Eukaryota; kingdom Metazoa; phylum Arthropoda; class Malacostraca; order Amphipoda; family Talitridae; genus Orchestia; species Orchestia grillus. The sequence goes on along the minus strand of VOMN01137646.1, from coordinate 1,518 downwards.
TTTTCTACACTTTTAAAGTTTCCAAAACTAAATTCTTGCTTGTCATAAAAAATTCCTATTCAATGACACCAAATACAGGCTACACAATAAATAGAATGTTCAGTGCATATAGCCACAGTAAAGGCAATGCCTATCAAGATTATTACCTATTATCTCTGCTAGAGATTCAATAGAGTTCTGGAGTACATTTGTTTCCCTCTATGAGCTTAAGTCAAATTAGAGTTCTGGATAATTGATATCTATACTGGTATCATGGTAACATGCTAGTTTCTAGAACCTATGTTGAAATATTTTTGTGGCAATGAGAGTTTGGATCTGTATCAAAGATTGACAAGTAGTGTACAGATCTACTGAATTCATGAGTTGTATTCCCTTTATTTCACACAATATCATCTATGAGTTTTGCTAATTTAATAAATTATTTGGTTAATTTTACATTAGGACTGCTATGACAGAATCGTACGACGTGTCACTTTTACGCAAGTTAGCCTAGGCAAGGTAACAATAGGTTATGATAAGTTGCTCAATGCATATATGTAAAAGCGCGGTAAGAGCAGATGAAAATTACTCTAAAATCATCAATATTTCAATAAATATTCATTTGTGCCAAATTTTCAGCTTGGATTTATATCGAACGAGGAAAAGCCTAGAACAGCCATAAACAATATTACAATACGTTTCTGTTATGGGGTCCTAATCTGAAAATTGATACTTTTTAATCCTGCCATTGAACAAGATTTTAAATTTCAGTAAATATGCAACTTAGATTATTTTCAACAAAAAACTGTACTTGCACTCGCAATCAGAAAATTATTTAATTTCATGAACGAACGTACGAACGAGCCTGTAACTCGTTCAAAGGAACGCTAACTCAACTGCACCCACATCGTAATTCGTACTACAATCGTTGCCCATGGAAACGAGTTGAGCTAACCCACGAGCGCTCCTAGAGTTACTAGTGTACTTAGAATGCCCTGGATAAAAATAAATTTAACTCTTCCACGTCTTCTTTACTAAATTCCTATTTCTTTATTTACAATATCTCACCGTAATGCCCAATAATGTATTGAATCTGCAATGTGCGTCATTTAATGTGTAGCTGCTCTCTTTGGCTCCACTCGGACCACTCCACATGTGGGAGGTTGATGGTTCAAGTGGGGAAATAATGGTGCAAGTGGGGACTTAATGGTGTAAGTGAGGGCTTAATAGTGCAAGTCGGGCTTAATAGTGCAAATGGAGGCTTAATGGTGCAACTAATGACTCAATGGTACAAGTTGGGGCTTAAGGGGACAGTCCCATTACTTTTTTGCATGAATGTAAATTCTCCGTTCCTGTGCTTATATCATTTTCGAATGTGTACTGAATAATGTGACAAAGTTCCGTGCAAATCGGACGGTTCGAACGAGAGTTACAGGGGGTAGAAAAAAGGGGGAAAAGGGGTGGGGGACTTCCAAACGGTCTAGTCTAAAACATTTATTAATTCCAACACGTTTTACCGTTTGGTTTTCAATGCCTTAC
>VOMN01137644.1:0-10382 GCA_014899125.1 Orchestia grillus | reverse complement strand
TACGTCGGGGGTCATCTGATGAGCCACACACATACGCACGCACAAGCACACCAAAGCAAAAATAATGAAATAAGTAAAATGGACTCGGAAGCAAAATTGTGCATGCGCTCATAAGACATACTCTCGTACATGTACGCGTGAAAAAAAAATGAAACAAATTAAATATTCAAAACAGAAGCAAATAAAACGAAGCAAGAAAATATCCCAATGGTCTCCTAATATTGGGGCAAAATGTAACAATAGTCTCCTAATACTAGGGAAAAATTTACCAATAGTCTCCTAATACTGGGGCAAAATGTAACAATAGTCTCCTAATACTGGGGCAAAATGTAACAATAGTCTCCTAATACTGGGGCAAAATGTACCAATAGTCTCCTAATACTGGAGCAAAATGTACCAATACTCTCCTAATACTGGGGCAAATACCGCTTGGAGATTACGTACATCAATTTCGCCAAGCCTTAAGTTATGACGGGGCATTCAAGGAATTACATTTAAGCCTTGAATTACTTAGACTTCCTCGCCAGTGCGCAGCAGCAAATGGTCTCACTTTAAATGGATTTTTCATTTAATGGGAATATTTCAAGTGGATAATTCTGGCCCATGAGAGGGTCATTGAAACAGAACTGGAGGGCAACTCAAAAGCTGCTGATATAGAAAGAGCTTCAGGTGAGATAAAACGAAAAACTCAATTCTGTATCTCAAACGCCTCCATAATAACGATAAATTAAAGAGAACACTAATACAAAAAATAATAAAAGTACGGTTCAATGGCGTAAAATAAGACAGAACTGAATTGGAATGTGGAAGAGGAAAGCCACCATCACACGACGTCTTCACACCACATCCCTGGGCGCATGTTAAGAGTGAGGGGCGGCAGTGGTCGGGCTGGGCTTAACGGGGACGGAGAAGAGGAAAGACTACGCAGTCCAAATGGTCTCGGCAACACGCGATGCTCGTCCCACGGCAGGTATTTAGCTCTGTGGCGCAGGTGCAGCGCGCTCACCTGGTGCTCTTAAGAAGGCCCCTGGTTATATTCCGAGCGCTGCCAAGCTGATTCATTAGTCACGCAGTGCTTCCCTTGGGAAAGGAAGTTTGAACTCCACATTTTCCACTGCACTCAGGTGCCTTATCAACTTACAAGACATTTAAAATACAATATATTTCACGTCGACTTCATTGGAATATGGAGTCTTTCCTTTTTATACAACCAGCGCCGCTCCAGAGCACCTCTACGGGCGAAGCAGTATTATTGGTTACCAGAAGACAGCTGTGCGCACATCACGACAAACGTCAATCGCTCTTGATGAAACTCAAGTTAGAGTGCACTCAAACTAAAACTAAAAGTCCATCTTTTTCCCTAGATTCTTCACCCCATGGGATGCCCCAAATGCAAGCAGAGACGTTCTGCTTTAAAATTAGAGCCCTGACGCTGGAGGGAAAGGAAGAATCACCTTAAGAAGATCCATCTTCTCCATGCTCTTCCTGCGGATCGAGGAGGACGAAGAGACCCTGTCGAGTTCCAGGGAGCCTGAGTCTGCCTCCTGCAGGAGGTGTTCAGCGTCCACAGGCAGGCCCAGGGACCGTCTGATGTCCGTCAAGTTCATCTGCGCCGCTGCCTCACCCGTCTTGTCGCCGATCTGCATGCAGGGACAGCATTAGTAGAAGTAATAAGAATTGTAGAGCACTTCAGAGGCTCGCACTCCGCCACACTGTACATCCCACAATTTGGAAGAAGCCTGCCGTTTCCTCAAAGAACGTACGTTGCCAGCCAACGGACCCTAGTCACTACGTCTCACACGCATCGCAGGGCAACCAGAGCGGTGGGGGCTCAATGAGCACACCACCATAACGCGGATGTTGTTGGACGCGGATGTTACATCACCACAAAGATAATTTTATTTTGAAGCATAGACACGTAACAAAGAACGTTAGACAGTTCAGTAGCAGCTGTAAATCGTTTAGCAGTAGCAAGTAATTTGGTACCTCAGGATCTTCTATATTCTACCGAAAAGTGATCTCTACCAGTCACTATCTACTGAATGCACAGTGCCAAGTTTCCTCTCAACCCTTTTGCGTGGAGATATTAGAGCAAACCAAACCTCCATGTGGTGGAGCCAGCGGTGTTGTCATGCGTTTCTCATCACTTTCTCATGAGAAACGCATCTCACTTTCATATTGAGGTACCTGAATAGCTTTTTTTTCACGTTAGCTGTGAATACCTGTGGTTAAAAATTCTCGAAATATTGGGTGGAATGCAGTGAATGAGCCGAGTTAGGTCATTTTTTGCTGGTCATGCAACAAGGAACCGCTTATTCTGCGGAAACATTTCGGCTACAAGGAAACAACGTTAAGTCAAAGCATTGCCGCTGCTCTCGCAGCCTGCTTCTTTGTACCGTGCTGCCCTCCAGCGGTACGTAAGAGAGACTCGCAACCACTCGCTGATGTAGCACGTTTGAGGTGCATTCTGGCAGCCTCCTGACGCGTCTCTTTTGACGCGTCAGGAGGCTTTTGTGACGCGTTTTGTGATGATGCACGTCGCTAAGGCCACGGGCCAAGGGTCGGCATAAAGCATGTTACAAGCTCCTGAGTGACCAGATTGGATTATTGGTTACTTCAAATCTCCTTAACCACATGAAATGCGATCTCAAAGGAGCAAACAGAAGGGACCATTTATAATGGACTTTGGTAAAAGTGAAACCTATTCACGAGTTTGTTTCCACGCAGAATTCTCTGCGCATAGAAACAAGTTAAGAAAGAAGAAGAGCATAAAGCAAAGAATCATTATAATCAGCAAAGAATCATGAAAATGGAAGAAGCAACGTAGGTACGAAAGATAGTAATCCTGAAGGGCTTTGTTACAGCTTAAGTGACCTAACAATGCCCCTCCCTGCGGACGCCAGTCCCCACAGCATAGGATAGACAAACTTGACTGACCGAACACCACCGCCTCTCCTATGCCCTCTGAGGGACCAGACTTGGCCTCAGCTGGGTCTCCCTGACATTAAACAAGGATGATAACATACAGGTATATTTAAACTCTGATCACCTCGCATACTTGTTTGTAACCGTGTACATTCTTCAGTAATGACACTGGGCAGAAATTCAAACTCATCTCTCAGAAACTAAATCAGATTTTGGCGCATCGTATCATGGTTACGGTTTATAAAGACTAAAATGAATGAATTATTTTCTTTGGCTTTGGATGTTTGTTAAGAAATGAAGAGGAATCATTGGAGGCTCAAATGGGACTTTAAGAAATAGTGACCCAACGGATTACGGGTGGTCTGGTCATTAATTAAAATGACATGAGGGTGAATATGCATCAACATTACATGGGAGCCAGTGTGCCCCCTTGTTTAGATCGCACGCCTTGACACGCGTCAACCATTTTTCAAACGATGGACCGCACCCAAAAATAAAATGGGTCAGTCCATCATTACGGTTAGCTAAGGGGGGCAAAATGCTTTCAAAGTACAGCCGTTCAAGTCTATTACGCCTCAGAACTCATCCTCATCTGAGATACGTTAACAAAAGTTTCAAAGCTCAACAGTTCGATACAAGCTTTAAAATTACCCATCCCCAGTGACATTCAGAAAATATTTCTTTCGAAGTCGAATATCTCAGGCAAAAGAACTACTCATCCCCCGTTGTACATTTAAAACCAGCCCGTTTTTGAAAGCCCAACCGTTCGAGCGCGAGAACTGATAAACAAATGAAGCAATACTGCGCTAGAGAGGGCGCTCTAGAGAGTCAGGGAGGGGTAGGGACGCGGACCTCTCTGGAGATGGCGAGGTGGCGAGTGGCGTAATGGAGCGCTTTCTGGTTGTTGCCTGTGGCGGAGTACGCGTTCCCCAGACTCCAGCACGCCCGGCCCTCTCCGACGCGGTCACACAGCTCCTGCAACGTGACGGCCATTACAGCTGAGCTTATGGCCGTCTCTAGTATACAAAAATATTTTCGGAGTTGTATACTAGATACGGGCTACACCCTTTTCCGTCACGGTTTTCGAAATCTCGTTCCTTGATAATGAGTTCCAGAGGAAAATAAGAGACGTCCAGGGTTCATGATGAGTAGATATTAAAAGCTTCAGCTGAACTTTTCACTTTTTATTTCTCCTGCTATTGCACCCTTGCGTAGAGTGCGTTTTCAGGAGCAAGTCGTGAAACCATCAGACACATAAGGTGCACGTTCGTATCTAGCTGTGTTCAGCATAACGAGTTGAGTACAACTCAAAACTTGGGTAAATAAATAAATCCCCCGAAGAAGTTCTGTAATTATCTTCGAAAATGTATAGAATACTAAAACTCTGATCATCTTGCTTGCTTGTAACAGTACATACTCTCCGGCAATAACATAGAACAGAAATTAAATAACTCATCTCTCAGTAATTAAATAACTCATCTCTCAGTAATTAAATAAGGGCATTTCCCTCGTATCATGACAACGGTTCATTGGGATTAAAGTGAATGAATTATTAACTGTAGCTTGGACAGAATATAAAGAATTATTAGAGCCTCAAACAGGACTTGAAAATAGTGACCCAACGAGTTACGGATGGCCTATAATTTAAAAAGATAAGAGACAAAATAACGGTTCAAGCCCAGCTTGCACCTGGGCAATGGCGAGATGTGGTAGTCCCTCAGCAGCAAAGTAGTAGTAATAGGAATATTATATGTAATATATAATTTAGTATAACGTTAGGAATTGCTGACAGGAGCCCACATCTTTGCGCTTACAACGGGTATGTGGGCAGGGGAGATGGTGGGTAGACTTTTAAAAATGCTGCCTACATGAACTGTTCATTGTAACTTCCGCGGATTTACGGGTTGATTTTAATAGGAAATATCTAGAAGGAAGAAGAATTACGGAGCTTTTTGAACTATTTTAACAAAAGCTGATTTAGCGATTCTTGTCGCGTATGTTTTTTACACTCACATACATCTTACATTGCTTTTTATACAAATTCGCTCAACAGATAACTAACAAGATGTCCATAAATGATGTAACTTCCCTACAACAGTTACTTTCAAGGCCACTTATTCCATTTGGAAATATCTTCCGTGTCTTCCAAACGAGTACCCGTGGTTAGAATGGCTTAAATTAGAGGGCATGGAGCAGGCACCTGTGCTATGGCGAGGTGGCGCAGGTGGTAGTGTATGGCGCAGGGGTAGTCCCTCAGCAGCGTGTAGGTGTTGCCCAGAGAGTAGCACGCCTGCGCCTCGACGGCCCTGTCGCACAGCTCCTGCGCCAGCGCAAGCGTCTTTCTGGGCAGCGGCGGCGTAGTTCTTATTAGTTAGTTTAAAGCTCCCTGCAAAATGTGATTCATAGAAAGCGAAGAGAGGGAGGGTTTTAGTAAGGAACCTAGAAAACGGGGAATCTATTCACAAGGTGTGTTCCCACACGGGATTTCCTGCGCATAGAAGCAGTAAGCTGAGAATGAAGACGAAGAAAAGAGACTGCAAAGGAAGTGTAATAATGGAAAGAAGCAAATTTGGCACAAAAAACGGAAATCCCGATGGCTTATCAATAGCTGAGGTAACTTAACAGCGCTTCACTGGGGACGCCAATACCTATAGCTCACGATAGACAAACCTAACCCTAGTCCTAAGCCCCCTGAGGGACGACGAGATAGTGTTGGTGTGTTTGCACCACAGTCGTCACCCTCCAGTACGATTACTAAAGCTAGAGCATTATAACCTGTACTAGCATCCCCATACCGTCAAAACTGACGGCAAGTCTCACGTAAAATAGCATAAATTTGCGTATCACAGATACAGCCTGCCTCCTCTGACACTGTTTCGTTGATTGGTGTGTTGTGAACAATACTTGTCCAATGACGATGAAGGACTTTACGTTTAATCTGGACCCGTGAATTTTCTGCTATTGAATTCCCTATGTGCCAAAATAAATAGTTCCACAAAAAACAAAAACATTAACTTGGCGTATTATTAGGAAATATGAATATTTTGAGTGCAACACATTTACTGGTTGAACAATACACAGTAATCTGGCCAAACTGAACTTCGTTTGCACTGGTGTGCCCATTGCCCACTCAGTTAACGGCTTCAAAACAGCACTCGTCCTCCAGACCTGCCCTGTGCTCTTCACTTCTGCACTCGCCATGCACGAGACAACCAACAATCGCTTCGTGAAAAAATTACCCTCATAGAACAGAAAACCATCAAGAAATCCTATGTTCCTACAATGTTTACCATGAAATTGAGAGGAGATCAAATTTACATCAAAACATATTAAGGGTGAGAAAATGACAAGAGTTCTACCAGTTCCACACGAGACTCCACCACTGAAAATAAAAAATAATTTACCTAAAACGACGTTACTTCCCAGAACGCCTTGCACGGGTCAACCCAACGCTTCGAACACTACAGGGACACCTCAGTCGAGGCTCTAAGCGTTCCCTACGCTACAATACCATCACCATTTTTTGGCTGGAGGACTATCATCTTTTGGACCACCAGCCAAGCAACACGTCCATACTTATAATAGCCTCAGACTCGAGGAACACAACTAACAGGGGCGAGCAGTTTGACGAAGTACTCGTGTGTTCAGGTAAGGATTCGAGTTTTTAGAGTCGATTTGACAGGTCGAGTTGAGGAGAAGGAGCCCATGCGATGACCACAAATGCCAAAGCTGCAAAGAGCAACACGACTTTGTGGTGCAGAGGCAGTTCACCACAAAGCCAAAACTTATCTATATATTCATACTCTTGAACCTTCTTCATTCATTCCTTCGATATGCTTTTCAAACATTACGTAAGCAAATATTAGAAGCACAGGAAATCAACAATAAATCCAAGTTAAAATCTATATCCAGGGTATATTCAAATATATATTCTGATCATATGAAAGCTTCCACAATAAATCCTCTCTAAACAATTCCAATCTAAGCTAATCCAACATTGTACGACATTTTAAGGGGCATTCGTGCAAGCTAGAAAACCGTGGTATTACCAAGGGCAGGGTGTAATTTGAGCCTAAGATATTCTTTGTACATAGCATAATTTTCAAGAAACGAATACATAAGTCCCCAGAAAATACTATCAACAGTTAATCGCAGGGCCTATTGTTCCCGAAGGGCTGACAGCCTCCCTTTCCTTTTATTGGTCAGGTACGAAAATGCGAGCCCCTTGACTCGGGCTCCATAGCTAAGATCAGACCCTGGCCACGGGGTGAGCTAGACCCCACTACAGATCAGACCCTGGCCACGGGGCGAGCTAGACCCCACTATAGATCAGACNTGGCCACGGGGCGAGCTAGACCCCACTGCAGATCAGACCCTGGCCACGGAGCTACCTAGACCCCACTAGACACGTACTTGTAGTGGTCAGCAGCAGTCTCGAACTCGCCGAGGAAGATGTGCGCGTTGCCGAGGTTGCTGTGCGCCCTCCTCTCGGCGGCCTTGTCTCCGAACTCTTTGGCGATGGTGAGGCGCTCGCTGTGGTACCTGATGGCGTGCGTGAAGTTCCCCAGCAGGTAGTGCGTGTTGCCCAGGTTCCCGCAGGCACGGCCCTCCGCAGACCTGCCAGCAAACAGACGTTCTAGTCCAGCGGTCCCCGACCTTTGACGTGCATCAGGCCATTTGTGGCGTTATTGCACATGAGAAGTTATCAAGAGAACAGCTACCGCGCCTCCACCACAGCGTTTCTCGTATGTACGTAGGAAGTTATTTCTGCCTGTGAGCTGTCACTGGGACTGCCTGTGTGGGCAATAGCGAGTTCGTCTGTGCCGGGGTTTTAGTGACTATGCCAGCGACACAGCGTGCTGGTTTGAGCTACTATCCGTCTATACACAGATGATGATTCTCTGACCAAAGGTAAAACCAATTTAGAAACAAATGAAGTTAAATGAACATGTTGGCAGCTACTATTTGTCTGACTACACATAGACTACTTTCTGAGCAAAGACATAACCCATTTATCAATAGGCAAACAATATGCAACGCCTATGTTTTAAAGCTATTTTCTGCTATACGTGGACCAATATCCAACCAAATACACATCTCATTTCTCGATTCGTAAACATCTAAAATTAGTTCACATATTTACAGCTATCACTTATACATAGACTAATTTGCAGCTAAAGATATAACTAATTTCTTAAGACGTAAACTACATGTAATGATAGTATTGTAGAAGTGCTATCTGATATGTAAACTAATTCCCAAGCAAAGACATACTCCATTTAATAATACATACGAAAAATGTGGTGCCGATGTTTTAGAGGTACTATCTGTTGGACACAGGCCAGTTCGAACCTCAGACACAACCCCCTGACCCACCAGCACACACCCACGTGACGTGTCGCGTTCTGAAGCAGGCTCTAAGGTAACGCATTTCACCCAGAACCACCAAGTCAGGATTCGATTCCCGGCGGAGTAAACGAATTTCCGCGGAACTCCGGAGTGCTTCCCTTGAAAAAGGAAGCTCAAAGCTCACATTCCTCGCATCAGTCACGCGTCAGTAGTTGTAAGGCATTGAAAACGTAGCGAAAATTTAAACTGAACGTCAACTGTTTTGAAATTGATAAAGTTTCTTCCTGACCCACCTGTTCTTCACTGTGTTGGTATTAATAAAATAACTTCAGACTGACCTGTCCTTCACTGCGTTGGAATTCACAACAAATTTCTGACCCACCTGTCCTTGAGCTGGGCCATGAGGGTCAGGTTGCCGGCGTAGTACTCGACGGCCTTCTGCAGGCAGTGCTTCACCTCGTCGCTGAAGCCCCCAGGTTCCTGGGGCCCCACGCGTCCCAGGTGCTTCCCCTGGGCGTGGTACACGTTGCCCAGGTTGTACAAGGCCCTCCCCTCTCCCACCTGCAAGACAATAAGGCCTCAGACATACGGTACCGAGGAACGGCGGACGCTCTTGTTTATGATAGCAAAAATTTGATGAGTCTCCATGATTTGAGATTTACTCTACTCTCTAGGGACTACGGAGGTTCAAATGAAATATACAGTGATACACGAGAAATTTAGCGAGAGAAGGAAAAGGCGTGGGCAGGGTTAAGCAAGAGTAAACCCATGCAGAATGTCAGGCTTTGCTGTGCAGTCCACCAGCACTGCCGTCCTCACAATAATGTTAAATCGCGTTGGTTAGCGGGGACTAACTGTAACGGGAACATAGTGTCTACGGCCACACCTCCCCACGGCATAGAGCCCTAACTTCATCTTGATCTCTTCAAGGCGTCTGCCGTGCGCAAAAGTTTACATAATGAAATTCCTTGCAACTCTTTACCTGAGTGAAACTTGTGCAGGTATTTAAGGGTCAACGTATTGAATCATGATGGACAAAACTTACCGATCTAGTGCCTGGTGCAGACGTTAGGTTTTATCTGAATGTTCTTCATAAACTCCCTGCTTCATTGAAATTTGCTCAGATGCTACAGAGTTAACATATTCATTGTAGTGTCTTTATTGACATAACTTACGCTTTAAGTGTTTGCCAGACACATCCGTTTGCAGACCCCTTTTTTAGTAAGTTCCCTGACAAAAACTCACAATTCAGAGCCGACTTTATTCGCTCGAGACGTATGGGTACACACGGGAATGGTTGGTTCGAGCCGAGAGAGTCAAGGAAGACATTTTTATCGCGCTAGGACAGTTCTTCATTTCGAATGGAACATTTGGCGAGTCGACTGGTTGCTGTCTGGTAACAGACACCGAGCGAAGCACGCACCTTGTCTCCCAGCTCCTGAGAGATGAGAAGGTGACGCTCGCAGCACAGGATCGCCTCCCTGAACTTGCCCATCACCTTCAGCGTGTTGCCCAAGTTGCCTGAGGCTTTGGCCACCCCCAGCCTGTCCCCCATCGTCCTGAAAGCAAGCTCCTTTAAATGTACACTTCGTTTTAGCTCTATAGTGTACTGGCAAAGGCTAGTAGTTATCAGTGTAAGACACTAGTCTATTGGAGTATTACTGTAATGTCATATTACTTCGCAACGTGTTCTAATAAACAGTACGTATGAGAAGAATCTATCAGTGTCGAGTCTCCGTCAAATAAAACGTGACGAATTATCTAAGGGCCTGCCGAATACTTTCCACATCCTCAGCAGTCGTGATCAAGACTCGCACCGCAGAACTTGAGATTATCTTCCTGCTCGGTTTTTGGTCCCATCACGGGGGCGGGCCCGTGGAAGCCAATGAATCTATACCTCAAAACTTAGGCGCTGTCTCATTCTTTTGTTAGAACTGAGTTATATAACAAATGTGTAGGCTAGTAGTTAGGTAAACGAGTTGCAGAAACACCTTGGGTAGATCTCAATGAACTAAACATTCCAACAATCGCCAAACTGGATTAATGTACTCCATTCACATGGTCTGGTCAAGTATTCCGTCATTTCCAATAGGTTGCGTCTTCGATTA
>VOMN01137624.1:0-12224 GCA_014899125.1 Orchestia grillus | reverse complement strand
GCTTATCTCAGGTGCCCCATGCCATAACCTTGGTACGGCACTGGCACTCTATCTCGAACTCACAACGCTCGAAGTGTGGCTGTGCAAACCAGCCCCCACTGAACTGCGAGCGCATTTTACTATTCCCTTCCCTTCATCTACGAGTTTTTCTTCGGCTATGAAATTAAATGTTGGATTCAGTTTGGTCTAAGATCGCCAAATTTCTCCTTAGTTCATTATAAATTTTATTCCAGGCCAAAACAAATGTTAGGACTTGCATGCCAATAGCTGAAACAGGTGAAAAACACCACCCAAAAGCATGGCCCAGCGCCGGTGTTGCAAAACAAACCCCAGACGTTGGAACAAATGTCAAGACTCACAGTGCGGCAGCGCGCTGGCGATGTATGAAGAAAACTACTGGTGAGCCCAAACAGAACAAAAATAATGATTCTTAGACGTTCATGACAATACTCCAACATTTCCAGGGCCGCTTGGCTGTCGAAAACGGCTCCGCGGTCGCCTTCTTAAATTAGAGCCCAGAAAATGGGCACAGAGCACCGAGGCGTGAGATGCTCCTGAGCGATTGAGTGTCTTTTTCTCGTGACTCAAACTAATGATCCGAAGCGGCGTTGAATAGCCACGACCACTGGAATTATCACCGCCCAAATGGATTTTCTGTCATTCTGATCAAAAAAGATTTCTTATATATGAATGAACTTTTGCATGAAATATTCTTCTTAAGATGCTGATTGGAAAAATGAACATAGTGAGAGCTTGCACATCGCAAGCGCCCAAATATTAGAAGGTGCTTGCATGTCTTACGAATGGAAACAGTGATCAAGTTATTGTACGTGATAATCGGGTGAAAAAAGTCACTTTCTCTGTACCTCATCGCGTCAAACTACTCAGCAAGACATTGCGTTCAACTTGGCTTTCCTGACCAGACGTAGGAGCTAGCCTCGAGTTTGCTCACAAATTTTAAAAAAGTTGCTAAAGATCATCAGAGTTGGTTACGCCAATTTGTTTGAGGCTTTAGGAGCAAAAGACGAGCCTACCGGAAAAATATTTATTTTAGAAAATTTAACATAATCAGGGAAAAAATTACGGGCTAATAATGATTTGATATCCTCAGTATTTGTTTTTTCAAATAAGTGGCTACACATTGTTTAAGATTTTATTTGGAAATGAGAAAATCAATGAAAGTAGATATGCAATGCAATGTGAATCGTTTGATTAATTTGTGTCATACCTCCCAGTTAAAAAAATTCGCAATCATAAACTTTACCTGCACCTGATTTACGAGTCTCAAGCACGTGACTTAGAAGTTACAAGTGAATTTTCATGCGGTGTTAAAAAGATTTGTCGTACATTAAAACCAAAAGACGGGGTCAAAACCCATTATTTTTCATTATTGTTCCCTCAAGAAATTCAATTGAAAATAGTTACTCACTCAAGGAGTATCGAGTATTTTCACCGAACCTTGGATACCTTGGATCTCGAACCTTGGGATACTTTGGATTCCTTGGATACCTTGGATCTCGAACCTTGGAAACCTTGTTATTGTTCCCGTAAGAAATAAAATTGAAAATAGCTACTCACTCAAAGAGCATCGAGTATTTTCTCTGAACTACACACAAAAAATGAACAGCGCACAAACACGAGCCGAACGGCTTCTCGCGCCGAGGGATTTGCACCAGAAACCCAATTATCACGAGCGCATCAAATGACAGTGCGTATTTGTTGCAACGGGCAACACAGACGAACACGTGAGCCATTGTCTCCGAGAAACCAGACCCAGGACACAGAGCTCGAAGATAAATAAGCGCTCGACGCTTCTATCTTTGTCGTCAATCAAGCATATGGAAGTCGAGAGCTGGCTTCCAATATCGGAGACGGTGCGCCGCCTCTGCTTCCTCGGCTATGACAAGCAATGCGACGCGTCCTTCGAATATCCAATGAAGCAAAAAATTGTGCTTCGTTTTCAGAAGGCGTCGGAAAAATTTGTGCGAGATTTTAGATGGAAGCGAATCTTGCGAGAAGCTCTGATGTATTTACGGGAGCTGACAAGCATCGTGGGATTCAGTACGTGAGATATTTGTATATACGAACGCGCCTGTCTGTCAATGATTTAAACTAAAATTCAAATAATATTTTCAAAACTATGTACCTGAAGTATATATGGTTAAATGGCTTTTGTGTTTTTACTGGAAATTTAACCAATCTCAAGTACTTGAGTCGCAATTTTCATAATCCAGATTCCTAAATATGAAAAAAAAGATCAAACAGTGAAATGCGATTTAACACCACACCGCTGTGAGAACGAAATGGAGGGCACTTCCGTTAAGTGACGGTGACTTAATCCCCAAAGATTTAGAGCAAAGGGCTGTGACCGCAGTGCTAGACGAGAGGCTGTGTGTCGTAAGAATTGAATCACAACGACAACGAGCTGTTCCAAGTGCGTCTGATCGTCTCGGTCGCTGGCCGTCGGGGGCGAATTGAACCCAAAGAAGGGCAGTCTCAGTGGCGTGTGTGGAGCAGTCAACTTCGACTATGGCCCACCAAAGTGGCTGCTCAAGGGCTGTTGATTTTAACATTATTAGAGTTCGACTTGCCATCCAATTGCGTGTCCAATCTCCCAGCTGCCTCCAGTAGCCAATTGCCTTCAGCAGACTTCTGCTTCCAGTAACCAGCGGACTCCAGTCACCAGCGGACTCCAGTAACCAGCGGACTCCAGTAACCAGCGGACTCCAGTAACCAGCTCACTCCAGTAACCAGCTCACTCCAGTAACCAGCTCACTCCAGTAACCAGCGGACTCCAGTAACCAGCTCACTCCAGTAACCAGCTGCCATACGTACCAATGCCTCCATTTGTCGACCCCCTTTAACTTGGATGCAAAAACGTCTCTAAATTAACATAAATTTCATTTTCCAGAAGGCTTATATCTATTCATGTTGAAGAGAAAAATTTCCTTTGCACGTATATTCTTCCTACGTGCAATAATAAAGATAAAAAGATTAAGGTACTTCAAAAACTACGATATGTAAGTAAATGTTGAAATGTCTAACGTGTACATATGTTTTCAAAGACAGTCCTTAACGCTTCGTGAGTAAAGCAATCATGGAATGTACAATAACACTGATCCTTATTCAAGACACCCACTCTTAACGAATAAAAGAAATTACATTGCTCAGCAGAAGCGTAAAATTCGCGCGAAATACGAGAAGCGTAAAATTTTATCTTCCGTTGTGGACGCACGCAGAGCATGAATAATGGATGCATAATTCCTCGAGCTTGCTTGAGGGCAATTCCTTGTGAGGGCGCGCACGGAATAGCAGACAAGCAATTCGCATTGCAGTTGCAGTTGCGTGTTTTCAAGTGCAGACCATAAGTCTGCCTCTCTAATTCCTGGAGAGAACAACTGCCAGAGCAAACGTTCCCTGCATCCGTTCTAGTTTCCGTTCCCATTCTGACGCATCAAACATTCAGACCAGAGGAGGGACGTGTCTGGGTATTGCCCCAGTTCCATTAAAATTTAAAAACTCCACTTGCATTTTTTAGCGGCGGGGCTTACGAAATGGCGTTGAGTAAAAGGCCAGGCGAAGAATTATCGCCATGCGCATGGAATACTTAAATTCGCTTGTTCCTTCCACGAGATTTTAACGTTGCAACGCCGCAAGTGTTCTCATAGTCGACTGTTCACCTGAAATACTCGTGCAGTTAGTTTTACAGGGTGATACTAAAAAAATTAATCCGAAGTAGTCCTTTTTCAAAAACTAATTATTACCCCCAAGGTTAAAAAAGATAAAAGGTTACCCCCAAGAAAACATAATGTGCTTTTAATTTCACTTTTGCGATACATAAATACTTCGAGTATTTTGTAAGTATCCGACCAATGTCAAATGCGTCGTCCAAGATTTTCAATTGGAATTTTTTTTTATAATTGTGTAGATATATGTAAGATGTGTTGACAGCAGAGTTTTAGACAAAAAATGCATTCAGGGTGACTCAAGAACTGTATTTGCCTAGTGTTTATAAAATATTCGAGTTATCTATGTTACGAAATGAAACTGGATGTACCTAAAGTTTATAAAAAATTCGAGTTAACTTTGTTACGAAATGAAAAGTAGAAGCTCAAAATTCAACGTGATCATTGTTTCAACCTTTTTATTGTTAATTTATTGCTATTGAGGCATAACTGTAATTTTGACCAGTTTTTGTACATCACAGTACAAAATCCACATCATCAGCGAAATAAAAGTTAATCTGCGAACGGAATGCCTGGAGTCCTGTGTTGCTTGCCTAATATCGTAGATCTTAACTGCTCGATAACGGTGGTATTTACAAGATATTCAACAGTTTACTATCATACAAATTTCTTTATTTAACAACAAACTTAGGAATTCTTCGCGGTAGAGCATTCTGAACACTGTATGGCACACTGAACACTGTATGACGCACTGAACACTGTATGACGCACTGAACACTGTAGGGCACACTGAACACTGTATGGTGCACTGAACACTGTATGACGCAGTGAACACTGTATGACACAATGAACACTGTATGACACACTGAACACTGTATGACGCACTGAACACTGTATGACACATTGAACACTGTATGGCCCACTGAACACTGTATGGCACACTGAACACTGAATGGCACACTGAATAAAACACACTGAACACTGCACATAAAGCCCGGTAAATTGTAGCGCAATGAGCATCATATTATACTTACCACGGACTAAGTTGAACTGCAGACGATGTCTTGACATCGGAGGAACTGTAAAAATAATGGCAGCAACTTCACAAGTTATTTCAATTATTGTTGTTTTTAGGTCGTGTTATCGAGGCAGAAAGATCTTCAGAGCTAATCTCTTTTAACAAAGCTCTGCACGAAAAACTAGCCACAAAAGAAAACTTTCATCCTCTCAGTATCGCAAAGTTTCGCCTCTAGACTGCGGGCAGGAAAGCGCATTAAGAAAACTCTTATTATTGTGTTCTTGTTCTAAATTACGCCGCGTCTTGCTGGCTTCTCTTGGTTAAAAACTTCGTATTTCATTAGCAGAGACAATTTTTTCAGAACCACCGAAGTAAATAGATGTTTACTTATATTCTCGATTACATATTGTATTGACAGGAGCAGATTTCTGAACCAGACACGTGTGTTTGTTTCTCAGAAATGATTCTTCGCTTCCGAAATTCTCTCAAATGTGTGCTCAATTTCGGAAACATCGTATTTGACGAGCGTGCTTTCTTTCCTTACCAGGAAAGAGTCGGTCGTTGGCCGGCACCGTCCAAAAGAACTACATCTCACAAAAGGCTCGCTGGGCCGTGTCTCTTTCGCCGGGCACTTCTGCGAGCTGAATGACACCTCAAGGAGGGTGTGAATACTCGAGCAATAAAAGAAAAAAGAAATAAATGAAATAAGAATGAGGGGAAAATATCCGCATAGAAAACTTTACTGACACTATCAACAAATGAAGGACGGGATAAAGTCTTTGTGGAAAACACGCGATAAAATGACTAGTAAAATCCGAAGAACATTGTAGGAATGTATTGCAATTCGGTGCAAGTCCTGAACAGTTCTCCACACAGAAATTAGTCGCAAGGGTCAATTCATAGAAGTGAACACTTTCAGAATGAACAGTTTGGGTCTGAGATTGAGGTTTTTCAAGCACGAAGGAAGAGAAATCATATTCAGCGTTGGCAACCACCGCCTTCTTGGAACAGAGATGCGGGACTAGATGCGTTGATGCAGTGCAATAAATCAGAGTCTCTAAAATAACAAAGCGTGAAAAAATACGTAAGCGGAAGTGATCCGTCCTGTGGGATGTGTGAATACACAACAGAGGAAACAGGCACTGTGTAGGAGATCCCAAAGAGAGTATGATAAACTTCAAGCCAAGGAAGACGTGGTTTCATTAAGCCAAGACATGTCGAAGTCGAATATGAAAAAAATTGAACAACACAAAGTAAGAGTCCCGCATGTGCTAAGATAATATAGTTTTGAAACAAGAATAACTCCGCATTGATACCATATTGACCATATCGATGGTAAAAAAGATGAAATCTCTTTCTGGACAAGCTAAAATAGTGGGAAATTGAAAAAAATATACGTTCCACGTAATGTTTACGCTGAAAAATTGAATACAAATTAGTAAAAAAGTTGCTGAAGTCCGAAAAATAGCAACCGGTATTCTAATACTTATTTCTCGGTAAAATATAATTTTTGGGGTGAATAAATCTACGAAATTTCTTTTGCAGGAATATCAAGTGTCATAAGCGGCTTCAGGCAAATAATTAACAAGTCAAATACACCAACAGATTTTCCTTTCAATTGTTTCGGTGTATCAACAGCTCACTATTCTATATATACGCAGAACTGATGTCAATATAACACATGTATTTTTCCTCACTAGAGTGCGATGTCAGGGCTATGACGCCAGCGCTGAGTCCATCATTTCAAGGCCGCCGGGAAAACTCCATTGTTATTTTTCGGTGGACGCAGCCTTGAAGCTTGTTCTTGCTATTTCAAACGAATAAAAAACGGAGCGGAAATTTTTATTTTTCCTCTTCTTCGGCGTTTCGGAGCAATAAAAGCAGCAGGTCCGGGTGGCAAGTCGTGCCCGCCGGCTGGACCGGGGCCTCAGGAGGCCGCTGGGACACAGCCGACGTCGTGGAAACCAGAGGCTTTTTTGGAGCAATCGCTTCTTCGCAGCGACAGAAGCTCACAAAATTTCTTCGAAATATTGTACGACAGTGGAGAGAAGTTCATAATTTCTTTAGCTTTTATGACAGGAGTACAGACATAGTAGCAGGAGTATTGGGAGGTGTTACTCTTTTGCACAGTATATTGATGTACTGTTATCCGCTTTTGAAACGGTTTATCCTGTTAATTTTTCTGAAAATTGCAATTTCTAAACGAACGCTTCTAAAATTTGTCTTTGAATTATTTGATAAGTAANTAGACCAAAGTCCCAGATTATCGTCTCAAAAGTATCCAACACAGACACAAAATTACTTTTGAAGGGACACTATATAGCCCTGCAATATTCCAGCGTGGTTTCTGTGACAGGAATGCTTTGAAATTTTTAGGAAAATAATCTAATTTGTTCGTCGTGATCTAACAGCAGACCTATGTCAGTGTGTGAGAGCCGTACGAGAGCGAGGTGATCATTCAACACTAATTCTAATTCAACGAAGACTAAAGAATTGCCAGTAAGGACCAGAAAAGTAATTGTTCGGTTACATAGAAGAGTTTGAGATACAGAATAATTTCATCTATGCTGAAAATATCCATTTTAATTATTGGTGATACGATTTACCTGTTCACGTCATATCAGTCTACCGTCAAGGGGGCACGTTAAGGGTGTCCATCTAAAATCTCAAACCGTGCGGCTATGCAAATTGTACGTAAAGAAGAATCCTCCCATGACTCGATCTGAAGTCTAAAATGATTTGGAAGCGGCTGGGCCGAATGTGCGCAAAAACACATTTCGAACAATTCTTAGGAGCGAGGAACTCTGTTTTCGCACACCAAGAAAAGCACCTTTGCGAAAGTAATTCAGGTCAGAATTCGCCCGAATTTTGCCTAGGTACATTTAAAGAAACCTAGGAGCTCTTGGGACGCTGTACTATGATCTGACGAGACAAAGATTGAGTTATTTGGTGGAACTTTGGACCCTGCACCGGATATTTATGCCACCCAAGGCCCGTATGTTAATGTTTGTTCCAAAAAGTATTTTCTGCACAGTCTCATAGAGTTGGGAAAGGGATCAAGTGACGAGTCTCTGCATTTGGATGCAGGTGCAAAAAAGCATGCAGCAGTTTTTTTTTTATGTTACCGATCATTTCAATGCGCCTTTCGCACCCCTATATCGTTAGAGAAGGAACATGAATAATTGAAAGAAACCACAGTCATTGCTCCGCGGCAGAAAACGTGCATAGTAACGTGCTGAGAGGTTACAACCTGTTAGCAAAACATCAGTGTTCAAGAAAAAAGACAGAATTAGGTAAAGAAGTCAAACAATAAATAACTATTAGATTGACATCTTTTCGTCTGCCAGGGATGAAAAATTTGAGATGTACGAATCGTTTTGTGGTGTGCGTTTGATGTTGAACGTTTTGAAACGTAACAGTTGTTCTTTTTCTGGAACATCAGGCGGAAGAGAGGAGGGCTGATGTGGACAGCTTCCTTTTGTTGTCATTGTTGATATGTCACTCGCATTATGGTTGTTTGGAGCGCTTTCTCTGATCCAAACCGTCATTTTGGAAATAGTCAGCCTAGTTCTTCAAAAATAAATGCAAGGGATACATTGGGAATGACGTACTTGACTTCTTAGACAACTTATAAACCAACCTGCAATGGCCGGCGGTACCTGGCCGAGCTCAAACAGCTAAACTTCATGAGGCAGCTTTTGCGTCCAGATTCTCAAAACAAAGTCTCGTTTGAAAGAAAATATTAAAAAGTAGTGGCAACTTGTCAGGAACGCGAGACAATTGTTAGCTCTTTCAGGAAAAACTTTCAAACAAGTTTCGTGCTGGGGAAAAAGCTCTAGGCTGTGTGTAACTGCATCAGAACACTGCTGGAATACTGCGTACAAGTTCTACAGGTCTCGTAATTTTTGCTCAATGTTCCATTGAGGATATTATGAAATCAAATCTTGAATGTTCAGTTTTTTCCAAACAGAAAATTTGTCGAGATTTCATTACAGCTCCTTTAGAAAAAACCCTGGGTGAGGAATTTTAGTCAAGTCTGACAAATGAAATTCCAAGGATGTATCACAAGCAACACTGATTTGAAATCAGGTATTCAAGAAATAGAGAGTGGGAAGTCTGAGGCTCCATGTACGGACTCCGCAACTCAGGAAAAAACAAAGAAGGTAAAGTTGCCGGGCCATTAAGTTCCCTCGTCATAAGTAAGCAACGAACCGGGGCATATTTCACCGAAAGAAAAACAGGACTTCAAGAGCCTCTGCTTTTATAGCTTGGCATCCTCGCCATTTCTCTTTCTTCTTGGTTCAGGCAAAGTTCTCGAGAGGTAAGGAAGTTCTTGCAGCACTCGATGTTCGGCCCATAAGTAACAGCATGCAGTGAGAGTAAGCAGTTATCTAGGCAAAAACTTCAAGTTCATAAAATGTAGGATTTTGTTACTAGAAAACCCGGCCACATCTCCGACCCAGACCGTACGTTATTGGCGGACCGTTGAGACTGCGGAAGCGGGGATATCTTTAGCGCGTAACATAATTTCTGAGCTTCTTGTATTTGCGGAAGAAATTTACTCAATTTACGGCCGCTGCTTTTCCAAGAGGGTGACGCACCGCCGTGGAACATTTAGCGTTGTTTTGGTAGGGCGGCATCGCTCAGGGAAGCACACGCCGCTCTACAGGCGGTCATCAGAATAAGCGGTAGTCGACGTCTAGAAATAGAGTACACATCTGGCGATGAGCTTGCGCCGTGAATATACTATGAGATTAGAGTTACGGTAGTCTATCTTGTTTGCTAGATACGAGAACTGGTCTTCGCATAATCAACTCAGTGGTGGAACATGAGTGTTGTGTATTTCAAAAGCTGTCTGACCCGAGGTAATGGAGCGTTTTGTTCAACACTAGCTCTCGGCAGTGAGAGCGGAATGCCCGACTGCAGGCTGATTCACTGACAATGACGGATGATAAAAACAAATGGTAGTTCTTGTAATGCGAAGTATGCAGTGGTCATACAGAGCATATGAGGAAGGGAAATGGAGAAAGTAAAAGGAGAGGACGATATGGGATCTGTTTTTTGACTAGATTTAAATCCTCGTTCCAATACTTGAGTTGGACTTTGAAAACACTCTGCATTGAGGAGCGGAATATGTCATACTTGGCTAACTGGCGTGAACGAGTGCTTATGGTCTATTGTATTCTTCTGCCTTGGTACGCTATGCATCTTTTTATTATGTTTTATCTGTTCAAATCATCGGAATCTTTTTAACATCCTAAATTAGAATTCCCTCGCTACGATGTGGTCGAATGGTCACCCTTTTTACAAAGTTTTCTGAAACAGATTTTTGAAAAGCGATAAGGCAACACTGTATATAATGCACTTAGCACATTATCGTCCCTGTAGTAGTACATCGAGAAAATGCTGAGACTTAAATTGGAAAGATGAAATCGGGAACACCTCTCGCTATGCTTCTTTTCTATATGTCTGCAGTAAAAATATTCCCCATTGATTGTTAGTTTATCTGCTAGGTTGTTTGCTGCAAAAATTATTGCGTAGGAATTTACTCTTGGTGTGCACCAACGTACGACCAATTTTTCACTCTGGCCGCTGAATCCAGTGAACCGTGAAAGAATGAGGGCAAATTAAACAATATCGCAGCACTCGGACGCTCAGATGCGAAGCCCTCGTTACAGATCACGCCTGCATTTCTAAGAAAGCAAATCCCTTACGACACTTAATATCTTGAGTGAAGAGCATGCAACCGCACCCTCGAGACATGATCGCCACACACTGCTGGCTTATCTCGCGTGCCTGCACTCAGATCCTCGCACTTCTCAAATAACGCGGCGTCGCGTCGTGTGTTTGAGTTTTGCATCGACTGCTGAAGGATTGGCCTTGATGCAATGTGCAGGGAGGGAGCTTGCTGTATCCACCGCGTAATGCTTCCGTCCTGCGTCCAATAACCTAAGTGATGCCCCGCTCAATCAACTCAGGCCAAATATAGCGCATCATGCTTCATGGTGCGGCCTCTGACGCAGCGCACTGGAATGCGCTCTCACAAGCGGTACTGGAGTTCAAAATGGGGTCGCGAAGATGCTCGTGATATTTGAAGCAATGTTGACAATTTAACAAAGATGAGGTAATTTTATTTGGATGAATATGGTCTATGCAGAGAATAACCTGTTGTTCAACTCGAAGAAGTACTGCCTATTTAGTGCGAATTCTGTCTCACAACTGTCAGTGTTAAGCCGGAATTTTAAATTAAATTAAAATAAATTTCCGTTTAACTATCTACTGATTAACTAACGCTTAAAAAATATGGAAGAACAGTACTGTTGCCTTACAGAAAATCTGAAGAACACACAGTAATGTTATCGCAGATATCACCTAAGATCAAACTTTTGAAAGTACAAAATTTTGTCATCTGCTCATCGATATTGCACACCAACACTTCACCGTCTACTATCACTTTCCCAGGTACTATCACTTTATCAGTCATCATCGCTTCGCCTGCCACAATTACTTTATTGTTCTTATTCACTTCATTAGCCATGATCACTTTACCAGCCACAATCACTTCGATAACCACAATCCCTTCACTTGACACAATCATTTCATCAGACATCACTTCACTTGACACAATCATTTCACCGGACATCACTTCACTTGACACAATCACTTCGCTTGACACAATCACTTCACTTGACACAATCACTTCACTTGACACAATTACTTCGCTTGACACAATCACTTCGCTTGACGCAATCACTTCGCTTGACACAATCACTTCACTTGACACATTCACTTCACATGCCGCAATCCCTTCACCAGTTACAATCACTACAACGCAACACCACAATACCACGATACAATAACACCACAGCACCAAAACACAGTAATAATACAAGACAATAACACCACAAACTAAAACACAGCAATACTACAACACAGCAACACCATAACCCAACAACACCAGAACACAACACTAAAACCCAACACCACAACACAACAACACCATAGCTCAACAACATCAGAATACTGCAACACAGCAACACAACACCAGAACACAACCACACCACAACACCAAACACAGCAACATCACAACAATACAACCCGACAACACCATAACACAGCAACACAACACCAAGACATGCCAACACGACAAAACTAAAACACATCAACGCCCAAATACAACAACAGCGTAACGCAACAACACCACAACCCACAACACCACGACACCACGACACCACAACACTACAACACTACAACACTACAATACCATAACCCAACAATAGCACAACCCGAGCACAGAACAACACCGCAACATTAAAACACAATATCACAACACTACACCACAACTCAACAAAAGAACACAGTAGCACAACACAGTAACGCAACAACACATGAACAACAACAACAAAACAGTAGAACACTCTCCATCTTGGCAGTGTGCCGAGGCTCGCCCTGGGGACTTTGAAGTTCTGGGCACTCAGCAGCACTCAGCAGCGGCACTCAGCAGCGGCACTCAGCAGCGG
>VOMN01137621.1:0-18019 GCA_014899125.1 Orchestia grillus | reverse complement strand
CCCATGCTTTTGAAAGAGTCGTTTGTGTGCTCATTATAGTCTAGGTGTGTAATAGCTCTTATAACTTTTTTTGTAGGGTAAAAACCTTGTTCGTCTAGTTTTTATCGGTCCCATAACATACTTCTACTCCATATTGAAGAAACGGGTGAATAAGTGTAAGACACAAGATACTGCTCCGTGAATACGTGTATAGAGTTCATGTATAATAGTGTTTTAATTTTATATCTTGGTAGTTGTTAGTCATGTATGTGTTATTTTTATATAAGTCATGAAGTTTTTACTCGTGTTTGAAAACTCTGAAGCCGTTGATCTTCTAGCAAAGCCATGCAGGTAGGTTGCCAACTACTATTTATGGAGCTTCCAGCCACTATTCATGCTAAATTAACTAATCCTTAATTTAAATAGGCTCATAGGACAATATTTAGCTATAGTATAATGAATAAATAACCTAGATAATCGTTTCCCGTCAAATTGACAATTCATTTGCACAGTATATATACAAATACAAGCGAGTGTTTGCCGTTTCTACGGAAATGTGTTTAAGTTTTCCAAACGAATGGAAAACACAAACACCGAAATATGCCACTCCGCGCAGTGTTTTTGTGTTCGCGGAGAGTTGACGAACGCCAAATTTGCTCCAAAGATTGATAGTGTGAACGGGACTGGTTGGTCTGCCCGTCGGTCTTTGTCCCGCTCCTAAGGATTTAGATAGGATAAAATTCACGGGTCCGTACTTCCAACTAATCAACGAGACTGTCAGAGAAGACATTCCATATCAGTGATACTGCAAATAACAATATTTTATGGCATGTTTACCACAGTAAAGAGAAAAGAGGAGTAATTCCATAACGCTCGTGACGTTATAAAAGCATAGCACAATCATGGGCCCATGGCACTCAAAGAATTGTCGTCGTTGTCGGATTTGAAAAAAATTGAAACGGTTAGTAAAAGAAGTTCGGTCACAAAGTCCACTTCAGTGCACTGTTAACTATTTTGTGATAATGGCTGCCCCTGTCAAACCTTTCAAAAAATGTACATATAAAACTGTTTGGGTTATAGAATTTACATATATTTCATATATGGATTCTAAAAATAACAGCTGCATTTATTGATTAGTGTAAACAAATGAGAATTTTTGCAGACATTATGATATATGGTAAATGAGATTTACAATATTGTTATACGAGTCTTGTATGATATGTACATATATTATTTGTACATCAATTAGCATATATCAGTATTTATGTAGGGTATTTACTCAACAACAATTAAGTCAATCAGTGTTGTGACCAAATTAATTTGCAGAAATATCTCATTGATATACATAGCAAGCAAAGTTCTAGCAGAAGGATCAAATGAATACACGTAAGGAGCAGATTAGTTTGTGTAAAACTCCAAATTAGTTTACACAAGGACTGAATGAACTCAGACGGTCAAAGTGTAAGAATTGCACAGCTTTGGTTTTTCATTTATTTCAAAAAAGAGGGTCAAAAACATTGGCAAAAAATTTTCCATTTTTTCCATCTGCATCAGTTTCTTTATTACAATAAGAACACATTTCCTAAAACACTAATTTTAGTTTTAGAATGTTTAAATGATTTCTAATAATTTTATACATGTTTCAAACATCAGTGTATAATAAATAATTCCATACATATATCAGACATTAGCAGATAGTAAATTTTTAATTGACTATAGCTGTATATCTCATAATTTTCAAAATGTTCAGAATTTTGACAAACAAGAAAGATAACAGAAGGTTTTAACAATTGGCTTCCAAGTAATGTGACCCAATATATCTAGGCTAAATAATGTAAGAAAAAATACAAACCATACATAATATGAAATTTTGCTTGTTTATTGAAGTGTGAGCTTAGACAATTATGTCTAAATTGTGGACCTTAGATTTATTGACACAACTGTTTTAAATATGTGACCATTTGCATATGAATGTAGGTGAACAGTTGAATAATATCATCTTCATGTATGTGTTGTTGAATAGCACAGTTACTTTTAGATAATTAATAAAATTACAGTGCTTTGCAGATTTTAAGAATTTATAGATAATTAGTTTTTAATTTTCTATAGCTGGTTATCTTGAAATTATTAAAGGGCTTATGCTTATTGGCATGTGTGAAACAGTGAGAGTCACACAAAGCAGTCAGTATTGAAAAATGCGTTTCTTTAATACTTTATATTTTATGTTCTTTAGTGGATTTTCTCAATAAATACAGTTAGAAATATTGTAAAGCCTAACCAAATTTTTCTTCAAAGAGTTACCTATTGATTTCATATTAATGATTACATATATGAATTGCATATTTATCACAAAATATATGTTAGGCCAGAGTAAATCAGGTTGGGTTAGTCTTTTAAGGAGCACAGTTAGGTTACATTAGCTTATGGTAAGCCTTTGTGACTTCTGTCTTTTGTTTCCGCTTTGCTTATCATTCTTCATCATTCTTCCTAATTGTTCTTAATTTTCTGATCCTTTATGCCAGATATTCTGTGTGGGAACATGTCTTGTAGATAGATATATATTCTCTAAAGTCTTTATTTAATGGTCTTTTGCCTTTTTTAACTAAAGATGATAGTCTATGTGAACAAGAAGCTTTAACACGTTGGCTGTGATGATATTATTTTCCTAGGGGCAAAACGACCCACCGGTGGGTCGTTTCGCGGTCAATGTGTTAAGGTGTTTATAGTATATACTAATGAAAATAATAATAATAAGAAAAAAAACAATTATATACTATTATTCTAAGTATTATTAATATTATATCTACTCATAAATCTTACATTTATTACATCTACAGTTAAATCTATTAAATCCACTCTTATATTTACTTTTACATTCACTATTGCATTGACTATTACTTCTACTTTACTTCTTTTACTTCTACCATTACTTCTAATGTTACTTTCACCATTACTTCTACTCTCAATTCTACTGTTATATCCACTGTTACTTCCACTGTTACTTCCACTGTTACTTCCACTGTTACTTCCACTGTTACTTCCACTGTTACTTCCACTGTTACTTCCACTGTTANCTTCCACTGTTGCTTCCACTGTTGCTTCCACTGTTGCTTCCACTGTTGCTTCCACTGTTGCTTCCACTGTTGCTTCCACTGTTGCTTATACTTTTACCTCTGCTGTTACCTCTGCTCTTGATTCTGCTCTTGACTTCTCCTCTTGACTTCTCCTCTTGATTTCTCTTCTTGACTTCTCCTCTTGATTTCTCCTCTTGACTTCTTTTCTTGACTTCTTTTCTTGACTTCTCCTCTTGACTTCTCCTCTTGACTTCTTTTCTTGACTTCTCCTCTTGACTTCTCCTCTTGACTACTCCTCTTGACTACTATAGGTTCAGGACTTCTGTCTTTGGTACCTACTCTGATTCTTTCAATTTTCACACTTTATTTGCTATTTTTCTGACATTTCTTTGTCATCATTCATAATAGAATGTCTTTGTGCATAGAAAGACCTGTGTGGAAACACAGTGCATTCTCTTTTCTCTGAAGTCTCTATTGAATGCTCCCTTCTCTTTGCTATTTTAGGATCATATTTCATGGGGTTAGGTAGTTTTAAAATATTAACATAATACTAATTAATAAATTATTATTGTATTGATTCAAGATTTACGGTTTTGTTGATAAATTGTCTTTTTGTATGCATTCTTTTATTACCTTTTAAGTGAGTCCGCATGAATATTACTGGTCTGAAGATTTGGTAAAACATTCAAATGAGTTCTTGCTATGCATTTTAATTCGGTTTTGAAACAGCACGGAAGTTATTACGATTGATCACATCTGTCTAAAATTTTTTAGTCTCAACTGGAAAAGTCTGGTACATCCATTCAACAAAGAAGAGGTTTTTTCATGACTGATTAATCATACCTGTCTCCAATTTTGTTAAATAATTTGCTCACTTCAAATACACATTTTTTATGTAGATGAGCGTGACTTATGGTGCTGCAAGATGTTTCTCTTGGTTTCATATTGGTTTTCTGTTTGCCATAAATAGCAGAAACCAAGGTATGGTAGAAGATAAACACGTGTTTCTGGTGAATTTTTTTTAAGCTGCAAACGAAGTAATTTGTGTTATTTGTTGTTGAATTAATGTTTAAGAAGCTAAATTTGAAATGTTTTTATGAATTTTTTGAGACAGTAGAAAGTTAACTACTAAGTTTTTATTAAATATACATGCACAGTGCACTCCCTTTTCAGTATGTGTAAATATTTGATATCTCAATATTAGAAACTTCGTCTCAAGTTAGGATATGAAAATTGTCAATACGTACCAAGCTTCGTCAATACGCTCTTCAATGAAATGATCAAGCGCAAAAATTCTTGTATATTTTGATGAAATGTTTTATTAAATACCAGACCCAACGCTATCGTTTGACTAACTTTTCTAATTGAGGCGTATTTAAATTGTTAGGACTGTTGAGCCAAGAATACGCTAGAACTGGGACACATGTTTTGAAACGTAACTCTCGTACGTCTGGTAGCTCAGCTTTAATAACGCTCGTGACGTAGCGATGACGTCAGAGCTTGCCGAGAGGTGGCATTGGCACCCATTGCTTCTAACTACTCCTCTATCCTCTTTACTGTGGATTTATCTTAAATTAGAGAGCATCCTAAAAATTAATTGCTACTAGTTAGTAAATAGTCACTTAAAATAGGTCAGAGGTAATTAGCCACTCATCAAGGGGTCCTTGTCCGGCTGAACTGTAAACCCTGCATTGCCCAGGCTCCAAGCTGAGCCGTCTCGGGGAGGCCGTCCCTATGGGCTACAACCCTAAAGTCAAGGCGTCTGCTGGGGCTACGGCGGGGACAGTGGTCTTCTTCCAGAGCTTTCCCATCGGGAAGTCGTCGCTGTTGTACGCTGTCGAGCTCTACGCTATGGAGGCTGCCACCTACACTTGGGAGGTGTGTCGTGTGTGTGTGTCGTGTGCGTGTGTAACCTGTGCGTGTGTTGTGTGAATAGGTGTATTGTGTGTGTTGTGTGTGGGGGTGTATTCTGTGTGTTGGGTGTGGGGGTATATTCCGTTGTGTTGTGTGTGTGGGTGTATTGTGTGTGTTGTGTGCGAGTGCCCTGCATCCTGAGGTAAAATAAAAAGTTTTGAAGTCTGCTGTGTGTTGCTGCAGTTTCTCCTATGCTTCATCCCCACGCATCCACGCTTTGGAATTTATGTCTTGTATACTTCGTGGGTTATTCATATCGTTTGAATATTTAAGCGTACAAATATGCCACAACGAATACTTTATGAGTTGAATATTTATTTTTGATTGACGTTAACTGTCGCTAAAACACCTCGGAAACGGAACTAGCGAACGTATGTTTTCCAAAATTTATGGAAGGTAAGAAATAACCTTTTGCTCCATTGCGGGATATGGGTTTACGCCATCATGAAAACTTTTTATATCTGATGATGTCCGAATATGTTCTTCTACTATTGCCATTCAGTAGGGAAGGAGAATCAAAGTTCTCCAAGCGCATGTGTTCAGCGTTGCTTAGAGGCGAGGACGACTCCATTCCCACGCTCGGGTCTCCCGTTATTTTGCATTTCATTCACGTGGTCACCACTGGCTTCTGGCGCCTGGACTCGTGGAAGGAAGTTGAAAATCTTCGCTGCGATACATTTTAAATCCTCTCGCAGAGCTGAGTCTGTGCCAGTTGAGCTCACCACGGCCTGCCTCACTAACGGTGCCGCTACAAAGTCCCACGCCTTTTCAGATCATGAGACCGTCGTGCGCGTCCGGGATGTACTGTGTGTACAGCGGAGGATGTGCCGAGGTCTGCCCGTACGACTCGACCAACGTCCAGTTCACCTGTGCGGCGCCAGACGTGTTCTGCTGGAAGCGCCGCACCTGTGGCGACGCCGCGCAGACCTGCGCTGCCCCGGGAGGTCTGCTGCTTCTTGTGTGGCCTCTGTGTCTTTGTTATTGCGTGGTGATTGATTGGTTGCATCTGCGTGGTGATTGATTGGTTGCATCTGCGTGGTTATTGATTGGTTGCATCTGAGGGGTTATTGATTGGTTGCATCTGAGTGGTTATTGATTGGTTGCATCTGTGTGGTTATTGATTGGTTGCATCTGAGTGGTTATTGATTGGTTGCATGTGCGTGGCTATTGATGAGTGGTATTCGCGTGGTTATTGATTGGTTGCATCTGCGTGATTAGTTATTTGTTCATTGAACATCGTTTGTTTCACAAATGCGTTGTTATTCATCATACCTGTATTGCTAACATTGTTGTTTATTTTTTGTTGCGCGTGCATTGTTAGTCCGTTGCATCTGTTTGCTGTTTGTTGGTCGATCGCGTGTGCCACGTATGGCTCACGTCGCAGACAGAGTGTTGAAACGATGAAGCAACTCGCTATTTCTGCAGCCCTTGCTGTTTTATTATATTTAATTGGTTTTTCAAAAATCTCGAAGGCAATAATATAGGGTTTTGATAAGCCTTATAATTTCATTTTCTTACTCTTACTTGGAAAAATGTATTTTCTAAATACCTTTTCTATTGTGAAAAAATCATCACATGGTTTCACAAATGTAGCTCGAAACGATCTTATATGAGCTAGTTGGCCGAGAAAATATTCTTTCTTTTCTCACTTTGAGTTAGGGAATCCGTGTAATTTTGGACAGTAAATGATGTAGCACACGAGTAACTGAATGCTAAGGATTTCCACGATTAAAGTAATTGAATGCCAAGGATTTCTACGATTAAAATTTCTGTTGAATTTTATTATTGTTGTTATGTATTTTTACAATCAGATAACTTTAATGGTTACCCAAACGTTGAGAAATAATGATAATTTAACTTTATTTTCCGCTGCAGGGGGGACCCCAACTTGGGCCCAGGCTGTGTCGGGGTCCATCTCGAGCTCTGGCCCGGGGGGGTACAGAGAGACCCTCGCCTCCCCCACAACCCTCTACCCGGGGGACACCCTCCAGATTACTGGCATCTTGGGGTCCAAGTGAGTTAATTATCAACTTTTTGCCAGGTTTATTTGAAAAAATTATTTCAGTCCATCGCCCCTCGAGGGGCACATGATAGGCAATAGGGTTAGGCTTGTCCATCGTAGGCTATGGAGACTGGCGTCCCCAGGGGTGTACTGTTAGGGTTATATTAGCTGTAGGATTTCTATTTTTCGTACCCACTTTGTTTCTTTCTATTTTCAAGCCTTATTCGCCAATGCTTCTTTGTCTTTTTTCCCTCTTCAATTCTTTACTTGCTGCATTTATGCGCACGGGATCTTGTGTGGGAACACACGTGGTGCATAGAGCCCAGTTCTCTATAGTCTATACCGAATGACCCCTTCCTCTTCTCTCTCTTGAGATCACATTCCATGTGGCTTGGGAGGTTTAAATCAACTAAGTATTCTTAAGTCCACTGTGAAATCACTTACGCAAGTGAAAGGAGTTTATTTTTTTTGAAATGTAAATCTTGTCTCATTCGTTGTTCTTCCCTGATGACAGTCGTACAAGGCAGCGGGGAACTTTTTTCGTGACCGTATGATTGATTTTTTCGTTGATTTCTCCAGTAACCTCATTTTCTCTCATTTCCACATTCGTATTTTAAAAACAAACACGCTTCAACAATTAGAAAAGGCCCTCCAAGAGCAGTGGGCGCATGTTCGTATATCGATATATCGATCAGGATCATAAATACTGAGTAGTAAAAAAAGGGCTCTTTTTATGCAATGTCATATTTTCGAAACAAGAACCAAGCATGCGTGCAAATTGCCTACAAGCGCCACCTATCCACGGCTGATGTAATAGTTACACTGCACCTCCGCATTGGAGTGGTAAGTGTAAGGAGTCTTGTTTCAAAATGACTCGTATCCAGACAGTGGACACATATTTTTACCCCTCAATATTTTGCGTGTTTTCCTTTATTAATATTGCAGCGGTGAGGCCTACGCTCCAGGAGATATGGTGGACGGTGTCCTCACCAACACGCACCACCTCGCCGACATGATCATCTCAGAAAGCAACCCCATCGTCTTGGGTCACACGTGCCTCGTTATAAACAACCCTGTCACCCTCACCGTCACTGACGCGGTGAGTTTTGCCCCCTCACCGTCACTGACGTGGTGAGTTTTGCCCCCCCCTTCACCGACACTGACGTGGTGAGACTCGATCTCTCATAGTTTCAAAGCCTAAAGGTATTTCCCATTTCCTCCGTACTTTGCGTGAGTTTTACAACTTCTGTACCTTTCTATTCTCATTTCTGTGCCTTCCGATTCGAGGTAGAATTCTTTGTCAAAACACGTATAAGGCGAGAGGCTGTCGATACTCAACGTCAGGTATCACTGCTAGTAAGGCAGAGCGTGATCACTGGATTACCTGCATATCTGGTGATCACCGGATTACCTGCGTATCTGGTGATCACCGGATTACTTGCGTATCTGGTGATCACCGGATTACCTGTATCTGGTGATCACCGGATTACCTGTATCTGGTGTCCTGCGGATTACCTGCGGCTTTGACACCAGATACACCCGATGTTTACTCGCACGACTGACCAGTACTCTTTGAGGGCAGCAAGCGGGTACCAGTGTGCTGTCGAACATCACCGAGTGCCAGAGGAACATCACGGACGTCATCGCTGATGTTCTCGACCCGAATGTTGATGCTTGGAACGCCAGCCTCAACCTGCAGGAGCCCTTCTACGTGTGGTGTGTGCGAGGGGCGCATGTGTAGGGTGAAGGGCAGTGATAGTATATATGTATGAATTCAGGTTTCACTAACGTTAGAGACAGTATTAGTTCATGCCTAACTAAAATGTAATGAAGAGAAAACATTCCTGCAACTCGTATGCCTGTGTAGAGTTGGGCATGTTTTACGGCTGCTGCCAGTAGTGCGATTACTTTAATTATATTTTATTCGTGTTGATGCCAACGGGTTTTCCGCCTTTACGCCCAGGTAGCGTTCAGCCGAGCGTTCAGGTCGCGCAGAGATCTATAATGGTACTCCGAGGGGAAAATGACTCACTTTTAATCAATTATCATAAATTAATGTAATTATGCAAAGGTGAGTTAGTAAATCGTGGTAAGGAGAACAGTGAAATTCCATTGATTGAGTAGCAGCCTAGTCGTTCAATTGAGCTTCGCATTAACCAGAGAGCGAGCGAGCTGGAAGATTAGATGTAATTAATCCGACTAGTATTGAACGGATTTAACTCAGAACTTTATTTCCCCAACTCTCCCTTCTAGGCAGACTGGTGGAACTCACATACAACAACTTAGTTTGACCGACTCAAACGAGCTGCTCCAGGTGGGCTATCGCAGTATTTTAATAGAGATTAACTATTAGATCCCAGCTCGCAGTTCGAGCTAGTTCTATTTTCTAGCAAGTTCCCGTTTTTGGACCTATGACAAAGTATCTAGCCAATTTCGAGTCAGCCTGACGCCCTGCGTTTTCTCCTAGACCTAGTCCTACCGCGTATCCTCCCAGACTGGCTCCCTCAATTCCGAAATTGTTCGTTCTACTATAGTACTTGGCGGTGTTGCCAAACGCCCATAATGCCACATCGACAATGTTCCCACGCATGCTTCTGGAATTCAACCGTCCGCCCGTCCCGAAGTATGCTCTGGGATTTCCCTCGCTCTTTAGAGATGGATTGCGTTACCACGTTTTGCATGGGGCTTGGCTTAAGAAAGTAGTTCCCATTGGTCGGCACTTGTGGTCCCGTCTACGTTTGAGAATGCGCACATCGTCGTTGAGAATTCAGTTCACTGAAGTTCACAGCGGGTATAATTAGCCTAGAATATAGCCTGCTACGAACATGTCCACGTTTATACAATGAACGTCTAATTATATACAGCTGAGCAAACATGGCGTACGCAGCGGGCAGCGTACTGTTAGAACTCAAGGTCGTACTAATATAAGTATAGCCGTGTTTCATTGAATTGAGAGCTACGTCTTACAGCTTTAGTGACCGCAAACTCATTTTTAGTCTTATACAGAAAAATACATGCAATTGAAAGGCCAGCTTTGTGGTTCTTCATTCCCGACAACGCCGAGGAAACAAACCAGTTCTTTGGCCCAATTTTAATTCGATACTCACTGCTGCTTTTGCCGCGAGTAGATTTCTCGGTCACAATTTACTTACTTGAACAAAAGTTACTTGTTTTGCTGCAACTGACTCGATTGACGTTGCAAAACGTGCCGTTACAATCACTCCCTTTCTCCACCAATCTCCTGCACCCTTTGCCTCCCCAGGGCTGGCTCGAGCTACACCCCGGAATTCCGCGCCAATATGTCAGTGGCGGGACCCACCGACATCACAGTGACCTTCTCTCCCCCCAACGGGGGGAACGCAACC
The DNA here is from genome assembly GCA_014899125.1 of Orchestia grillus. Lineage (NCBI taxonomy): Eukaryota > Metazoa > Arthropoda > Malacostraca > Amphipoda > Talitridae > Orchestia > Orchestia grillus. Next base: position 7,685 of record VOMN01137621.1, on the reverse strand, counting down.
GTGCAGGACACGAGTGAGTGGCGCTGTGGGCGTGTTCATAGGTGTCCCCGCGTCGTGTTCCACGTGGGGGCTGTCATGTACGCCCGTCTTAGGGAATTGCATGAGGGAGGTGTCATGTATTCGGGGGTTCCTTCACTGAAGTTGCACGTGGGGCTTTTATGTTCACCCTTCCTCTGGGTTCCTCCCCGTAGGGTACGCTTAGTAAAGTTGGAATGCTTGGGATTGCCTATTTACTCGGTTGTCTCAAATTATACTACATTTACAAGTCACGATTTCAGGGGGATTAAATATTGGCGTATTGTAATGTTCTTCAACATACAAACGCTGCCTAGATTGGTATTAATATTACACTCGTACGCGCACCTCCGTCGACAAGTTTGCGTAAAACAATTTTGTTTGCTTAAAGAGGAGCGATTTGATTGAGTTTACCTCCACCAATAACAGTGTATATTTTCTCCCCCATGATCAAACCTTTTGGGCTCTAAGCGATCCAAATTTAGAGTTTTTGAGCAGAAATAATTCTTTGATTGTGGCTTGTTTTTCTTGTTTGTCAGCCTCTCTGGGTCATAGGATAGGCAATAGAGTTAGTTTAGTTAGGTTTGTCTATCCTATTCTGTGAGGACCGGCGTACCCAGGGGGACACTGCTAGGGTACCTCAGGTCTAGCGAGGGCCTCCAAGACTTCTATCTTTCGTGGCCACATTGACTCTTTCCATTTTCATGCCTTGTTCGTTGCTTAGTTTTGTTTTCTCTTCTAACTTTCTGTTGTTACGCGCAGCAAATTCTCTGTGAAAACGCACCTGTCCATAGAAATTACCCGTTTTCTAAAGTCCGTGCCAAATGACCCCTTCATTTTGCTCTATTTATATTATATTTTGCGTAGATAGGGAGCTTTAAAATAATTAACAAACTAATCTAATGTTTTCTCTTCCCCAGATGACTATCCTTACGACGGCACCTTGCACACCATCTTGGTGCCCTTCAGTGTTGCTAATCCCGGTGTATACGAAGCCACCATCACTCCTTACAACCTGCACAACACTTATCACACCGCTCCTAATCACACCATCACCGTCATCGCCCAGTACCCTGTCCTTTCCGTCTGGGTCATGGCCCCTACTGCAGCTGATGCCCAGTTCTGGGTCCCGCCCCAACGTAAGTGCCGCCCGCAGCCGGGAGTGTGCCTGCCAGATAGTGCAGGTCTTATAAATGAATGTTGTTTGTAAAAGGACACGTGGTGAGGATGATACGAAAAGGTATAGACAAGTAAAATTGAGGCCGTTAAAATATTAACGCAGCAGAGAATCACTAATACAGGGAGAGTGGAGTCTTCCAACTACTCGTTGTGCCGTCAACCTTTTGAGTCTTGGACTTATAAATAGTTTTTAAAATTCGTTCACAGTTAGGCACGTTTAACGTACCGAGTAAAAACTAAGCTGAGAGTAAGGTGTCCCTGTAGGACACGAAGAAGTTCTTAAACGTTTACATTGCACGTGAAACTTGTGTAGATGAAGGACAGTTCCTACAGCTCTTGCTGCTTGGTGAAGTGATACAGACTCACAACCTATACGTAAAAGTGGATTACAACAATCCTGTAAGCTAAAACTGTGGTGCCGTCAACCATCAGTGCTGCAATCGGTACGACCTCAAGTCGCAGTGCACATCATGACTCCTGACGACTTTTTTGTTTCCATTTGTTAGAACGTCCAAAGTCTCATTTCCATTCACATTTGTCGAAGCTACCGTTAGGTAGGCACAAACAGCTTCCATTCATAGGGTGTAGCAAGCAAGTCTTGCAGCACTTTAACCGATCTCTAATTGCTTCTGAAATGTCGTGAATTTATTTTAAATATTTATGGCAAACATCGTGAACGTATTTATTTTATACAAACTTTTTGGGAATGCAATCCAATATCTTTATTGATATGTAATAAATGTGCACTGTAATAAGCAACCATAGTCTGGTAACACTTTCCCACGACACCTTTTACGTATATTCTTGCATCCTCAAATGTTTTCAGGTATTTCTCATTACCGTGTAATGCCTGCCTTAGCAAAAATTTGTCAAGTTAGACGTTTTCTGTACTTACGTATATTATTTCCGACTACATTTTTGTTCAATGTACGACACAGACAATATCACAGGGGTTTCGACTGGAGCAACCCGAATCGTTTGCGTACACTTGCCGACCCACGCGTATTTATCTCTACCATTAACCTAACGAGTTTGACTTTTGCAGTGCCTGACTTCACCTTCACTGACTCGACTGGAGCGGATTTCCCTACCGACGCTAGCGTTTTGGTCAACTGGAACGATGGATCGGACCCTGAAATCCTCCCTTTCAACCACACCGGAGACTCCATCCCCGTTGTGGTCCACAACTACACCGTGGATGGCGTCTACACCATCGATGCCTTCATCTACAACATGGTCTCCGGCTACAATGTTACCAGCACTGTGAGCAGGCCATTACCACGTACCTGTAGATCGGATTGTCCGTGTGCAATTGTCTGGTTAGGATTGAAGCCATAGAATTGATAGCGTAGAGTTACGAAGGTTAAATTGCTGAGGTGGAATTGCTGAGGTGGAATTGCTAAGGTGGAATTGCTGAGGTGGAATTGCTGAGGTAGAATATCTGAGGTAGAATTCCTAAGGTAGGATTGCTTAATTATTAGTATTAAGGCAAAATTGCTAATCTAGACTGCCCTAGGTAGAATTGCTAAGCCAGAATGCCTTTGGTAGGATTACCTACGTAGGATTGCTTATGAGGATTTGCCTGAGTAGGATTGCCTGAGTAGGATTGGCTGAGTAGGATTGGCTGAGTAGGATTGGCTGGGTAGGATTGGCTGGGTAGGATTGGCTGGTTAGGATTGGCTGGGTAGGATTGGCTGGGTAGGATTGCCTGAGTAGAACTGCCGAAGGAAGGATTGCCCGAGGAAAGATTGACAGACGAAGAATTAATTGTCCATAATTTATTAGGTAGAATTTGTAGTAAGGATGGCTTAGGTGGCTCAACTAATTGATTTTCTTGAAAATAAAGTAAATATATTAAAATTCTATGAGAACATAGACTAGCTGTATTGAAATAAAATGAGATTGTTGAATAGATGTATAAAAATTCTACAGAAACAAAACGCAAACTTATTGAAATGTGTAATCGATGCAGACGGTTTCCCTTCTTCTCTCTCGCTGTTGAATATATATGTAGACCTCTCAGGACAAAGATATCAGTCATTTCATCTCTCATGTTTACCATTTTTTATGTGTGTGCGTCGTGTGGTCACAACAAATGTTTGAAAACTACGTTGATTTATAGAACTCATATGATATAGATCAGGCGCATCAAAACTTTGGAAACTCCGCTCTTACTTCCTTTTGGCGAATTTTCTCTGCCAGGTGACGATCGTGGAACAGATTCATCAGTTCGCCATCAGCAACGGCTACTACCCCAGAGAGTCGGCCCCCGTCAGGCCGGGCTTCGGCAGGACGAAAAACCAGTTCCCAATGGATAAAAACCTCACGTTCTTCCCAGAGATGACCCAAGGTGTGTCTTGAATGGTCAGGTGTGTCTTGAATGGTCAGGTGTGTCAAGGTGTGTCTTGAATGGTCAGGTGTGTCAAGGTGTGTCTTGAAGGATTATTCAAATTTCGAGCAGCATGGCAATTCGCGTTGCAGTCGCACATTTAGAATCGTAATTGGAAAATTCAACATTATTTGAACATTAGATTTCTAATTTACATTCGTATAGTTTGAAAATAGAACAGTAACATGTATTGTACGCGACTTGGTTTGGAATGACCGGTCTTTTCTTTTCCTTTTTTCTCTGAAGTTACTCATTGACTGCTTCTCAGACCTTAGTTTTTTTCTTCAAAACGTCAACATTCAACCAAGCAAACCCTGAAGTTAGACTGGTTTGGCCTTGGCTCCATTTTGTCACTTGAAATTTTCACGAAATGATCAAAGCGATCGCAAGCTCCAGCTTAGCCCTTGACTGTATCCGACTCCGCCGGGCGTTGGTGTTCTCATGGTAGAGTCCACCACAGCCGCTCCTTTTTAATAATTCGTTAACTCCCTCACCACACATTTCAAGGAGCATTGATAGCTTCTTCGTCCCCCAGGTACGGTGGACACGTACGAGGTCCGGTTCACGGAAAACAACTCTCTCATCACGACCTTCTCTCCTGCCGACCCCTTCAACCCGATCGAATCTTTCGCGTACCATTTCAGCTTTGTGAGTTTCAGCTTGTGTTTTACCCTGATTGAGAAAGGAGATGAGGTGGAGGTAGTGAAGTTCACTGTTGGGTTTTTTCCGTACGTCAAGTTTTTATTTATTTAAGATTCTCGACGGGATTATCATCTTCCTCCAGGGTCATTATGGGAGAGATATTTTCCAGTTAAATTAAACAATCGTATTCTGCTTTGCGTTTCCCTCAGGGACATAGGATATATCATAGGCAATAGGGATAAGTTAGTTTTATCTATCATACGCTTTGAGGACTAACTTCTCCAGGTAGTAGAGTTGAGTTACATTAGCTATAGCTAGGCCTTTGGGACTTCTTTCTGCCCTCGTTACTTATTTCCATTTTGATGCCTTCTTCGCTGATTGTTCTTCACCTTTTCTTCCTCTTCCTTCCTCATCTGCAGTTCTTATGCCCTGGGAACTTTGTATGGGAACACACCTTGTGCGCAGATTCCACGTTCCATACAGTCCATGCTAAAAGGCCCTTTCTTTTCGCGTCCTGAGATCGCCGGCGATGTGGCTAACGAGACATAAGCTAATTAAATAATAACAATCTGCTAAATAATAACGCGTAGATACGCAGGTGTTGCTACTGCAACGCAAGCGTTCAGACCTTCAACCTAATGGGGGTGAGAGAGCTGGTCTATGGTAGAAGTTCGTGTTCTATTGTTTCGTGCTAGCTACCATTTTCCTGAAGGTTGTATGAGGAAGAGGATTTTAACTTTAGATTTCTTTTTGTTCCCGGAGGCCTTCAAATATGACGCACATGCAAGGCCTGTACACAGTGCAGGCATGATGTACACAGTGCAGGCATGATGTACACAGTGCAGGCATGCTGTACACAGTGCAGGCATGATGTACACAGTGCAGGCATGACAAAAGTTGTGTTCTACTTCAGGAGTGCCGTTGTAATATTGATAGATATTCGTTGGGAAAAATATTTCTTCATTTTAAATCAGAAGGTTCTTTCAAATTTGATTAAAAAAACGTATCATTTTAATGTTAAGTAGTGAAACGTTTAGTAAAATACATCATTAGGAATGCCCATGATCTTGTCAAAATTGAAAAACGCAAAGACGATAGACTTGTCAGAAATGGGCACACCACATCTTTTATATTCATTGTGTAAACATATCGTTAATTTATGCAGATCATGCATATATGAGCTGGTAAGATCAATAAAAAATAAGTTCGACTCGCTTGGGTTTCCTAAAGCAATGAAACGAGGCTAAATCATCCAGTCTCAAAAATGTTTCCAGTTTCAAAGAAATGAAATTCAGTTTCAAGGAAATAAAACGTGGCTAAATCATCCAGTTTCAAAAATGACTTTCCTGAGTTTGAATGGATTCCAAACAGGGCAGATGCTAAATTAAAATGAATTTAAAGCATGGATTGACCATGCAAAATTTAACCAGGGATAAAACCCAGATAAACTATTCACTTCTTAGTCATCACGCAAGCGAGCATAGACGGGGTTGAGCCATCACGAGGGAAGCCTTCGACTCCCGGTCCCCCAACGTCAACTTTTCAGGAAAGAGTCTCGTTATATTCCTGAAATGAGTTTATGGGTAGAATAAACAAGTTGATATATTGTGATCACCGCGAATGCTGATGGGAAATTTGCACATTTCACTCTTTCGACCGTGTGCAGGAGACGTTCCTGAACCTGACAGTGTTCGCCACCAACGCTTTCGAGACCGTCAGCGTGGACTTGTTCCTTGAGATTGTGGGGCAGGTGCGCGTGCTCGAGATCGACGACTTCGCTTACGTCACAGAGCCGGTGAGTCAAAAGACACGAGCGTCACACGAGAAACAGGCGTCACACAACACACAGGGTCACAACCTACTTGTCGGCCAGTCAGTCGGCCGTCGGACAGGCGCCCGCCAGTTTCATAGCAGCATTGGACTGGCGCGTGGGGTCAGGTGCCCCAGCAGCCTCTATGCCAACGACAAAAATCGATGTCTTACGATTGTGTCTGAACCGCGCCACGTACATCGGGGTCAGATTCAGGGTGTGAGGGTCGAGGCGAAGCATTGGGACTCCTGTGAAGTAGTATAATTTCTCTGTAAACCATTTCTAACTTTTCCCAGCGTTGTAGCTGGGAGCCAAATCCTGCTGCCATGCATGTGGTCTACCATAGGCAATTCTTGTTTTCAGGGCGTAACTACAGCGCTTAGGGACTCCGCGTAGCCATCTGAATAGAGCCTGAAACCTTTGAAAAATTCGTAGGCGTCGCATCACCCTCACTAGAGACGCATCCCAAAACCACCACATGCTTAGGAAATTTAGTCTGCAGAGCGCGAGGTGTATCGTTTGGACTGTAAGGAAGCCAAGAATTATTTTTACAGAAACGAAGAGCAATGAGCATGGTAGCTTTGAGCATTGTCTATAATTTCATTTATTTATGACCGGAGCTGATCATCATGGTGCAAGTTCTTCTTTTTCAATTTCTATGCGGTTTCCAGTCGTCCATTCTCGCTGCCATTGCTCACACGAATGAGCTATCATGGAAACAAGCTCCGAAATGACGAGTTGTCTGAGTAAATATCTCCAACTAGATTGAAAAAGTAAGGAAGTGAATCAATGTCAAACTCATCCTGGACATCCTGTATGCAATCATCGACTATCTCACTGTAACTTGTTCTCAAGTGAATTTTAAAAGCTGTCTGAAAAATAGGACTGCTCTACAGGATGTCGTTGGAGGAAATGTAAACAACACGATAGCTGAAGGAAAGTTCCTAGTGTTAAGCATCATTGAATGGAACGATGCCAGACAATCGAGTGCATCATTTCTCACCTGGTCGCCCATCAGCTATTAGGTTTCGCAGTATTTGATGAGTATTTTACTCGTTGAACAAGGCGACCACTACACAGTCGCATGACATTTGGTGTTACAATTGATTTGTAGGTCAATGAAAAAGCTGCAAACTTTCGCGACATTTAATGAATTTTTGTTTGGAAGTCGAAGTAACAGTAAAAATTATTACGGTACTTAGAGTGTGTTTTGTTTGCAAGTCAAAGTAACAGTCGAAATTTTTTGCAATATTTGGTGGGTATTTCGCTTTCGGGACGAAGTGAGAACTGCAAAATGCCCCGACATTTAATGAGGGTATCTTGTTTTCAGGGCGAAGAGAAGCATTTCAACATCACCTTCGAAAGCGTGGGGGCCGCCACGTGCCTCATCTTGGACTGGGGGATGGGGGGACCCCTGGAGTCCTATGGGGAGGAGACGACCTGCAAGACCAATTTCACCCACGCGGTCTACCAGCCCGGCATAGACCTCGACGTCGTGATGAGCTTCAGTCGCACTTACGAGTGGGTGGTGGCGAGTGGGGGGGGAGGGGCTGCGAGTGGGTGATGGGAGCGAGTGGGTAGTGGGAGCGAGTGGGTGGTGGCAGCGAGTGGGTGGTGGTTGCGAGTGGGTGGTGGCGGCGGCGAGTGGGC
>VOMN01137615.1:0-23421 GCA_014899125.1 Orchestia grillus | reverse complement strand
CCTGAACCTCATTTCGTCCCTGAAAGACCGTGGACGGCTTGGGTCCTAGGACCAGGAGATACCCAGACTCAGGCGGACGCTGATCGGGACTACTATTTTAACGAAAAGCTTCAACTAAATAATAAACTATTCCGGAATCTGCTAAAGTTTTAATGCTGCTGTTTACGCGACTCTGGGTAGTAGGAGCTGTTTTTAACTTTGTTGTCGCTGACGGCCTATTTCAGCATAAATAAATTAGAGTTGAAAAAAACTTTCCTAAGTAATAAAAATATTAAATTTTAAGAATTGACAATATCTTGTGTTCATGTTTAATAATAAATGGATGTCATTGTTAGTGCCATTAAGGGAGTTGACTTATCTTTAAACGAAGACCTCCAATTTGATCTCGCGTATTGGAACAATGTCCGATACCTGGCTCCGTGGTGAGCCAAAATACATCTGTTACGACAAATGTTACTCATTTTTTGTACAGTAATTTTTCATTTCGAGCGTAATTTTCAAGTTGTGAAAGTAAATGTGTGTGCGTAATTGTACGTGAAACGTTCAGTGGAGAAACTTTGATAATTATTCCCATCGGCTGTTAGTGCGCCCAAATTCCAAACTTTGGTCGTTATTCCAAAGTTAAAGGTCAATATAAGAATAAATAGGTTCGGTCATTCTCTTTTCTTCACCGCAGAAAAAGAAGTATAAGCCAGGCTTCGCGTCGTCATCATTCAATGAGGACTCACTTAGCTCTTAAGATGGGATCAGGGCCCAGAATAGAACATATCAAGGACTGCGGCTGCGCTAACAACTGAGGGGCAAAGAAAGCTAGGAACCTTCACGTGGAACATTCGAAAGGAATTCTGACGATACTTTTTATTGCATCGCTCTGTCAAAAAAGACTGGAGATAATTTTGCCACAATTGCTGTATTGTGTGGTGATTTAGCATTTTAGTACATTATCTTTATATGAAATTACTTTCACAATATATTGGGGGAAAAATCAAGACATCTGCTCACGAATTTCTCTCATTAGTGCAACGATTTATGACTACGCTTTTGTTGCTTTATTTACCTTATCACGTTACCCTCTGTGTTCACTTTCAAGTAAACTTGACACACATGGGTAAGTGTACCATCATTCATCCATTCAGAGTTGCAACGGCAAGTAGCACGTGAGGGTGTGCATGGTTTAGCATATAGTCCCGTAAGAAAAAAAGTGTTTCGAATCTACTCTCACTAAAACTGTGTCATTTTATTTAAATATTTAGTGAATCTGTTCAGTGATCCATTAATGTATAATTCACGTACATTACTTAAGCCACTTTGTGCAACCTACCTATGTTTAGTTAGGCAGCACTTGGCGTCAAAATATTGAAATATTCCTAGTTTTTATTGAAACTTCATATTTATTTATGCTCATTCGAACAGTTTAATGGGAAGCTAAAGTAAGTTAAATCTTCGAATGAAATACCGTAGATTTATCCTAGCCTTATTACCCATGACTGACGTTACATAACTCACTGAAGTACTCCTAAGTAATTATACACCTATGGCATACACTTTTATGTCTATTTTATGACCATCGAATGACTAACATAATTGATACAAAAAATATTTGGCCTTTTCTCTCATAGCTTGAGGGAGCTGGGCTCAGACGGTCGAGAGGCCTCCAGCACTCTCGCTCTCACCGTCCCAATCAGCGGTGAGACAGCGCTAATTTCTGGGTACGCCAGCACATAAACAACTGAGCTAGAAAACGGGACTCGAACCAGCAATTTTTCTCCGAGTTGAGAGTGTGTTTTACGTTTGCTCTTTTGGAGGTCACCTTTTTTTAATCAGAATCTAAGCAGTTTTTATTGTTTGTCATAGGATCTTGCATTTTATTGTATATGAGTGTTCAAGCTGCCTCTTCAGTCCCATATTACCGAGCATAGGACCGGCAACATATTTTCCGTACATTTAAAAGATTTACAATCGGCCCTGTGTTTCATAATTGATAAGACTACATTTATCAGTGATTTGAAAGCTGATAAGTTTCCTAAGCAAAAAAAAAAAACAATTCCATATTGAAGAGGAACACGTAGGCATGAATATATATTTTTTAATCTGGTAGAGCAGAATTGATGCGCTGAGATCGCCAGTGAATGCTTAAAATTCGTTCGATTTACCTATTAGTAAAATAATATGCTCCTTCCGACGTCATTTCTTTGTTTGGTTAGGTAATTTCCCCAAACGAGTATCCCAAAGGTAAGTCATCTCACACATCTATCTCCTTTCCGAAGCAAATCAGGTGCGCTCTAAACTCTTGAACTGCTATACCTGCACATCTAAAATTTCAATTTTAAATTTCAAACTATTTCGCCATCATCAAAGATTTTACGAGAGATTAGCTGTACCACACTTGCAGTTGAGAACTCACATATAATTGGAGCAACTGAGAAGAAGGTATTACAGATTCCATCTTCAGTGGGTCAGCGTGCAATATTTCAATTAGTTTCCTCTGCCGTGACCAGTTGAGAACCCCAGGAATATTTTACAAGTGTAGCATAACGCGCTCGACGTTGTTCAGTTCCAATAGAATCAGTTCTGTGAGAAGGCTTTCAATGGCGTTAATTATGATCGGGACGACCTCAGTCGGAAGCCGCAGAAATGCAAGTAATTTACGTTTCATGTCACCGGAAGAGCGACAGCTATTTTCCCAACAATGTGTTGGGAAAATGAAAAGCACTTTTATGTCCTGCAGTTCGTTAATTTTGAAAAAAATGTCTCCATGAAACGAATTGAAAAGGGTAAAGTGTTGCCTAATGCAAGAACTGGGATAAGTTCACTTGGCAAAGTCTGTAAGATATTTTTGTTATTCTAGCTCTTGAAGTTAGTTTTGTTTCATGGAGGTTACGCCAGAGGTACAGTAACGTCTTAATCTTAGGAATGGGAAAGAGATATTTAAAATATTTATCCCTAGTTTTCAGCATGAAATCTTCAGGATGTTAGCATTCCGAGCTAAAACAAAGTGTGCACGCCAGGGGGCAGCTCTAGAGAAGTGCTTCCAACCTGTTGAATACGAGTGTTATTTTTGGCGAGGAGATCGATTTTTCCAACTGAAGCAATAAAATTCTATTATTATTTAATGCCATGGTTAGCAAAACTCAGCCGTAGACAATATCCAAATGGTTGAGAACTATTCTGAGTTGATGACCAGCAAATTATGAAGGTTGAGAAATCAAAATGCTGAAATTATTATTTTCTCTTGTGGGGAATGCAAATAAAATCTGCTACGGTGATTCAAAAGTCAGAGTTTTGAATTGATGTCCTTGCCAGATCACGACTGACACTGCAGGGATGGCAAGCAGCTCGTTTATTTCTGATGCATCAAAACGCATTCTATTTAGTCCCATCTAGCGGGTGTTATCTCACATGAGAGTGTCATGCGAAGCACAAATACGGATTACTACAACAGCCCACGCATTAACTTACCGCACTCTTGTTCAATAATTTCCTACAGGAAAAAGTGTGGATGATTTCCTCGAACGTAATAATTTCCTTTCATTTGCTACAATACAGAAAGCCTGGCTATGAAGCCGGCTTTCGTAAATACGCTTGGCTCAGCAGCGTGGGGCGCCAGACAATTTTGTAATGCACTGGATATGCAGATTGTGTAGCTTGGGTTTTCAAGCGGATATCATTTGTGGAAATTTGTCAGATGACTTACATGTATCATGGCGATTTCATCTGTCTCACAGGCCTACTTAGTGCAAGACTTAAGTTATGATGAAACGATTTTTTTGAAGATTTTCCAGCTGCTGCAATTTCTAAATTAGAAGTACGCAGAAAGTGAAGTATAATTTGTGCAAACGTGCACACTGAAGCAGCGTTGGATGCCTTCATTGCTTCTTGCATGGGTCTCACGTCCATCGTGTGCTCAGAAAATGTTTAAGCCCTTTTATTGTGTTATTTAATTGTAGAAGAGTAAGCCTTGGCAGCCCCGAGATGCTCCATTTTATATCCAAAAGTATACGTTTGGAAGATGATCTCTATCCTATGGTTAAAACTATATAAAAGATTATATAACACATGCTCTGTAAAAGAATATACAATGTATGCATGCGAGCATGTAAGTTTTTGAGCTAAATATTTTTCTTCCACACAAAATGCCACATTATAGCGTGACATCCAGTTGGCGCGTGGCACTCTTGCGTTGATTTTAAGGGCAATTTTTCCTTTTTTAGGTAATATTGTGGGTAAAAAAATGAACTAAACAGAACACATCAGCATTTGCTTTTGGCTTACATTTACAACTGAGTGTGGGACAAATTTCCCAACTCGGTGTACTTCTTACAACAGTTTTCAGAGCGAAAATCTACATGGAAGTTCGCATTCGACTCCAACGTCGGTCTGTTTTGTTCAGATTCTACGCAGTGCTTAAAATTTCATTCAGGAGTCACAAGAGCTGCCCCAGGGAGGCCGGCACGTCACTTGTCACGGACGCCGTGGGCGTCGTGAATGATGCAGAGGGCCACAGCGCCCTGACTCCACCTCTTGTGGAATATGCGAGCCCTCCGCTTTTGACGTTGTGTATTTTTATATAATATATTTCAAGGTTTTTCGAATGTTTTTATGGGAGAAAATTTTTGTTTTCACGCTAGGACAGAGAGTTTAAGTCTTTCCAAGATGTTTCCCATGAGTCACTCCGCATCTGAAGGCTTAGAGCGGAATGCGTTCACTGCGACTTGAGAACTTACGGCCGAATGGGACAGAAAGTACGTTGATAAAATAATCACTCAATTGTCATGAACTCCATGTTCTGATTGGTATTTTTCATTAAGTCAGAATATAACCGATATTTGAAAATAGAATTTTTACCTCAAAAAAGAGAAAATTTAAAAATTAAAAAAAGCTCCAGATTTGTTTATAAGGATTTCATTAATCAACATTTCATCACTCGCCTAAAAGAATTCGATATTATTGCACAAATGTAACATTCTAATCCTATTTTGAATTGAAACTGATTTTCATTTTTGCATGTGCTTTGAATCTACCTTCATTCGAATTATTTTGTGATACTGCTTCCTAGACCTTTTCACATGCGTGCATGAAGCGCAGGTGAACTCTAACCAATAATAGACTCAAGCCAATAATAGACTCTAACCAATAATGGACTCAAGCCAATAATGGACTATTTTTTTTCTTTCTTTTATGAAATACTGCAGTACAATAATAGCAGTTCACCCCCATGCCATCGCGTTCACATTTCTTGCACCAAACTCTCTCTGGGGCATCTGATTGTATATAACATGCTTTCTATCTAATGTGCCGTGTATGTTTTACTTTTGTATTTACTGTAACATGTGTATTTTGAAGGTATTTACAACGAATGACCTTCAAATAATGTCATGAGAATTATGTAAAGAACTTGAAATACAATTCAAACGTAGTTATAGACTAAAGTCACTATCAGAAATTCAGTGCACTTAGATTTTCCGTGCTCGCATATTGAGGCACCGGCTAATAAATGATTTCAACCGTTTTCACAGCTCATCTTGTACTGTTGTTTTGCGATGTTCTTTCGTTGAGAGGATAGTTCCCCCACGTAAACAAAATGCGGCAGCGTATTTCTGTGTTCTCATAATTTCAAGGAAATTCTGGGTTCTTGGATGAGAGTCTCTTCGTCTCGTTGACATCCTGTTGCAGACGAGCAGGAGCTTGAAACAACGACCCGGAAACTCAGTGCGCCTCCAGCTCTGGTCGTGTGAGGGTGTCAGTGACATGTGTCCTCGACTTGCTGACTGCCGCGTCTCAAGCTTTTGATTTATGGTAATTAGCTGCGATCCTGAGTAGCTTTCAAGCAACATAAAGATTAAGTTTTCTTCCGTGAGCACCGATATTTCTCCAGCGAAAATGACGCAAGTTGATAAATGACATTCGTTGCTGTATGTGTTCCTTGACCGAGTTATCGCTTGAGCATTTCACTGACTGAACATTTCTGCGTGAAATATGAGTTGAAATATTTCAACCACTGCTAATCTTTGGCATACATCGGAAGTCGGCAATTACGCTAATGAAAAAACCCCACGCGGTCACTGACGAAGAAATGTTTTCACACACTCACCGTGATTGGTAAACTCTACTTCGAAAATCCCGAAGAAAAAATGTAAGATCGCACGGATGACATCGGAGTAACGGATGACATCGCGTGGCGGCTAGATCATCATTCGAATAAAGACAATGAAGTGTAAAGCAGCAGTGCCCTGTGTAAAATTCCATGACGAGTACGTTTGTTTTTACGTTGCTGGCTGTCACTCGAACTCCACAGTAGCCCTGACGCAGGAAAGCCCAAATTTACCTTAGCTACAGCGTTCATTAAACACTTCTGTATCCAGGTTACTAAAAACTAACGCACTTAAAAAATAATGCAGAGCAGCGCTTCACCTGCTACAGCCAAGCAAATCTAATGAGAAACTCGACGGGATGAAAAGTAGATGTTTTATTATTTCTGGGATAGGTCCTGGAAACTGGGCAACATTTCAGTGCTCCTGCCGAGAGATGTTTGCTGGGAGGAGTCACGGCGTCCTGCACCGGCTGCTGGTGTTGCTGCTGACGCTGCAGCTGCTGACGATGACACCTGCTGCATCTGAAGTCTCCTCAGGTGAGCGGTAGCTGCTGCAGGTGTTTGCGTTGAAGTCGATTTCTACCTAGTGGCTGGTTACGCTAATCTATGGTCGATGATCAGCAAAGGAATATTTTTTACCAAAGTGTGATTGTTCTGCGAGCTGTGGAGGCATACTTCGTATAGATTTGAATAGTAATGCGTTGGTATCAATAGGGCTGATTACATGCTGCGCGCATCACTTTGATTACCATATCAGTGTCGACGCCAGCGTAATTGTCAGCGTGATGTTGCTGACAATCAGCAGCTCAGCGTCAGCGTACGTTATCTCCAGGTCAGCCCTCGCAGCTGGCGCAGCTGACCTTTACGCAGGTGAGAGGTGATGCAGCAGCTGACTGCTGCTTAGCTGACAGTCAGAAAGGAGACCAGGTGCTGTGCCAGCTGCAGTGCCTGACACCAGCTGGGTTTCAGAAATTGAGCGCTGCGGAGATTTATCCTTTGAAGCAATTTTGCAGGAAATACAATTTTAATTTTTTTTCACATTTATTGTCAATCCATTATTGCACTGCATATTTTTGAACACGTGTGCAAAACTGTAACAAATACCCGTTTTTTACGAGTGTTTTTTATGACAAAGATACGCCAAACGTCAGGGAGTTTGTCCATAAATATTATACATATCATACCTGTATATTAGACCAAACATTGTCTTCAAACTCTTAACCTTCGACCAGCTCAAGGAGAAGCGCGTTCGATCTACACTCGATGACGCTTATGTTACAAAGCTCGTTATGAACATTATGAATAATGATAAGCTTTACGTTGCATTTTAAAATACGTTGGTAAAAATGTACACATAGGAAAAGTTTTAGGCTTATGTTACACTTAAGCCGTTTGATGCTGGAAAAAAAGACCCACGTGCAAAGATTCATAAAAAATTATGGAAAGATTTAGAGACGATTCAAGTAACTTGTGTTTGCAGGCATCCTGAAATAATTTTTAATACCTACAGAGAGTAAACAACTGACGACTCCGCTATCATTATATGCACTTTTCCACATTATCATGAGAAGCTTAGTGTGGCATTCCAGCATTCGCTCACCGTAATTTTANGAAAATGGGTTTCCTTTTTTCTGGGACACCCTGTAGAGTGATTTTGAAATTTGTAGCGGGGCGAAACAGGACACAGATCAAATTTAGTTTCTCATCAAGGGAAGCTTTTCATATTACTTGGACAAATGAATTTGATGGTAATAATTCCTGAAACGTTATTGAGTACAATATACAGACGTTTCAATTTTCATGGAATACAAATAAATACTCATCTTCGCGATGCTCGACATGTTTAAAATTTTCTATCAATTTTTAAATCGACTGTTGATTGAAAACAAAACCAGCTAAAATACTATCATCGAGAGTCTTCGTCAAACTCTCTCATGACTTCATCGAACCGAAGCAAGTAATACACTTCAAAAAGGTAAAAAGTTCATAATTTACACTTCGCACCAGCACGATATTCACCAACGCTAAATGGAAGCGCGTGGCGTACGCGATCAAAAGTTGCGTAAACGCTCTCGTGTACGAGCTCTTTTCAGACTTTTTTATTCAATCCCTTAACAGTTTTTCTTTTTTTCAAAGCCTCGCGTTTTCCTTCAGAGCCTCAGTAGCATGCCCGAAGTAAGGCTTCGCCTCAAAAGAGTTTCGTCTCCGTCGAATTAGCATAGGATTCTTGCGTCAGAGAGCGCGGCTGTGCCTAAAGTCGAGTTCACGAGATGCAGGGTGAGTGGCAGTTCATGCAAGCGAAGTGTGGTCACATCACCCTCAATTTTGTGCATTTCTCTGTCCGCTAGCTTATGAAATTTTGCGATGATTTATGTGCTAAGTTACGCGTGTTAACGTACTTATGGTCAGGTATGCCCAGGCATGTTTAGATTTCCAATGCTCGCATTTGTTCGAGCTTCTAGTCAAAGAGGTTGTTAAGCCACTAGAGATCGAATGTTAACTGTTATCTTCCGATACATTTTTGAATTGGGATTGTTCCAACAAGGATTTATTGACTCCAACCACTTACCGGTTGAAAAAGTGAGAGTTCCAAATTAAGGAAGAGGTAAAAAATTTGTTGGTTACGATTGAACGTTTTTCAAATGAACACTGTTGAAACGTTCGAGCTCTATAATAGACTATGATAATCCTTGAGCTGGAAAAAACTGGTTGCAAACTTTCACTTGCACGTATGTAGATAAAATCATAAAAGTCTGCAGCGTTTCCGCGGAAAATATACAAACGGATCCATGAAATGAGATTTAATATTTGAAAATTTGTTTAATTTGTTTGAGAATTACGTGGGTACGACCTGACTCATGAAAATATAAAGTAAATAATCTATCAAGCGTCAAACTTCTGACTTGATATGAACAATTAGAATTGCTATTTTTTTGCACAAAAATTTTTTATTTTAATATTATGGCATGTATTAGACGGTAAGCTGAGGTATAGAATTGGCTCGTCATGCATCCACTTTTTACTGAATTATGTATATGTAAGTCAATAGTTCACGGAATCTCTCACACACGTCAGGAGATTTGTCCTCCAGAGCTGCTCTGAGGAAACATCTTCAACGTTTGCATATTTTTACGTAGCTCATTAGCTGAAAGTTCAGTGCTTGTTGAAACACTGCTGACTTTCCCGAGAAATTTTATAACGGCGACTCACCTTGAAAGTCCACGGGTTTCAGTCGTGAGATTTAAGTTACTTTTCTTTCGTGGAACTTTGACCAAGAATTTGAGAAGGCGTCTCAAACTTTAGCTTCAATTGTCTAGGAGGACTGTAATAATCCAACAAAGGAGATTTCCTCATAGCTCACGCTCATTTTTCTGCATGTTTTATTTCAAGTGTACTCTAACTCTAAAGAAAAATCACTAATCAATATAAATGAATTTATAAATTCGATTTTACAAGTATTTTCATATGACGCATTTACTGAATAAATATAGAGTTAGGCTTTTTTTCTATTTCAAGTTCAATTTTTTGGATGTAGTTTGACGGCAATAAGCAAAATTTATAACGGCTCCTCGTTGAATACATTGACTAGCGTGAAACCAAGTTTGCTCAGTTTTGAAGAAAATTCGGAGAAGCAGACACGTCATTAGAGACGATTTTCTCAGTAGAGCAACGAAGAAAAATCACAGTATTCAGTACACGAAAAATATTCAAAAAGATTTCCGGCATTATTACTGAGAAATTCCTACCGAGTCATTTGTACAATTTTGTATTTTCGAAATGAATAATTTTAATTTTCTTTTTCTAGTCTAGAAGCTCCATTGAATAGCAGTGGATGAAAAATTCGTAGGATCCCAAGGTAATTCGGCATCGTATCGTATCAAACGGCTAAGTTTTTCAACACAGTACCATCAGTCCGCTGATGAACCTAATGAGGGAGCTGCGTAATTAATTAAAATATCTTATTTCGAAGGGTTGAATGCCTACAGAGTGTGTGTGTGTAGAAGTACGTCGCAGTTTTGATCATGACTGAAACGAAAAGTTGAAAAATACTTGAATCGCGACCTTCAATGGAGCACAAGATTTGAAAATGATGAACAAGAATAACTCTTTGACTCCTGCAAGGATTCTTCGGCCTCAGCTTAGTTTTTACTCGGTACGTTGCACCAAACCAAACGTGAATAAATTTGGAAAACCAACATAAACGGAAATGACTGGAGTAAATTGAGCACACATTCTGTGCAGAGTTTGTAGTTGGTACGGAGTTTGTAGTTGGTACGGAGTGAGTATTTGGTACGGAGTTTGTAGTTGGTATGAAGTGTGTAGCTGGTACAAAAGAAGCTCAAAAAGAAGCTGGATAACTTTTTACAAACTATCCCCGATCGGCCTCCCTTGCCTCACTACCATCAGACGGCAGAGGGAAACGGTATCATTCAACAGCTTGCGGATATGCGAAGGGACAGCATGCGCACAAACCGGCGGCACTCCAGTGTGACCAGGGCATAGAGGCCCAAACAACTTCAAGATATTCAAGATATTCAAGATATCAAGGTACAGAGTTTGTAGTTGGTACAGAGTTTGTAGTTGGTACGGAGTTTGTAGTTGATGCAGAGCTGTAGTTGATGCAGAGTTCGTAGCTGATGCAGAGTTCATAGTTGATGCAGAATTCGTAGTTAATGCAGAGCTTGTAGTTGATGCAGAGTTTGTAGTTGATGCAGAGTTCATAGTTGATGCAGAATTCGTAGTTAATGCAGAGCTTGTAGTTGATGCAGAGTTCATAGTTGATGCAGAATTCTTAGTTAATGCATAGGTTGTAGTTGATGCAGAGTTTGTAGTTGATGCAGAGTTTGTAGTTGATACAGAGGTTGTAGTTGATATAGAATTTGTAGTTACTACAGATTGTTGTTATTAGTGTTCATAAGGGTCAAAGAAGATGTGAAGATGAAAGAATACAAACGAAGAAAACCATAAACTAAGTTTCAATTTAAGGAAAGAGCATCAGTGCATATAATAGAACAACTATTACTTCTCGAATGTGAGCCCTAACAGCTACGTAACAAGATGGGGAACGGGTTTAAGCTCTGCCTCTCCTGATGCGCTCAACTTCCACCAGCATTCGATTTCTGATCCAAATTTGCCATCTGATATTCTCTTTAAAAGACTCGTGAAAACTTCAGCGACGTTGGTTTCAAGTACAGTTGAATTAATGTCTAGTTAACTTTCTTTTTGACGAACGATTTGTACGAAAACTATATTTTACCCTTCAGTAAACAAACTTCATGCAAGTCACAGCGTGATTCGCTTCTATAAGTTAAATTGTATTCAATTTTTGTGTTTACTATTTCCGTTATAGTATTTTTTCCCAAAAGAAACAAGATCGTGCTTATTCAGAATGCCACTCGCTGGGGAGTTTCATCACTGTCCATGCCTTGTAAAGTAGCAGCCGGAGAGAGACAGGCTCCTAGCTGGGCATGGAAGGGGACCGATGACCCGAGGTTCAGGGAGAAGCATCTTTAAAATCTCTCCGAACTCTGGAAAATATGGTACATAGGTTCAAACGTTGATTATGAATTATAGAACAGAATACAACGTTAGCATCCGGGATATCAAGTGAGGATGCGTCGGCATCCGGGATATCAAGTGAGAATGCGTCGGCCTCCGGGATATCAGGTGAGGATGCGTCGGCATCCGGGATATCAGGTGAGGATGCGTCGGCCTCCGGGATATCAGGTGAGGATGCGTCGGCCTCCGGGATATCAGGTGAGGATGCGTCGGCCTCCGGGATATCAGGTGAGGATGCGTCGGCCTCCGGGATATCAGGTGAGGATGCGTCGGCCTCCGGGATATCAGGTGAGGATGCGTCGGCCTCCGGGATATCAGGTGAGAATGCGTCGGCATCCGGGATATCAGGTGAGAATGCGTCTGCATCCGGGATGTCAGGTGAGGATGCGTCGTCATCCGGGATATCAGGTGAGGATGCGTCGGCATCCGGGATATCAAGTAAGGATGCGTCGGCATCCGGGATATCAAGTGAGGATGCGTCGGCATCCGGGATATCAGGTGAGGATGCGTCGGCATTCGGGATATCAGGTGAGGATATCGATAGTTGCGCAGAAAAAGTGTCAATAAAGTTAAATTGAGGCTCATTTAGCTAAGCGCTCTCATTTTCTTGCGTAACCAGTGTGTTCTACAATTATTATACATGATTGCTGTTGCTGTTTTTTTGTCGTTCATTTACTGCTCAGAGAATGCTGGAACTCTCGTGATTATGTTCACCACTGTTAATCAATTCTATAAAAAAGATGCATACGATTATTTCTCGGCTCTTGAAATTTATTATAGTATTAGCTTGCAACTTCTTAGTGTTCAGTGTAGCCTAATTTGGTCCAACGATTGCACCCTTCTGCCTCACCTCTGTACGACCGAACCTGCGTGGTATATTTTCCCCCATTATTGTTTCATTTCCTCTAATATGAACTTAAGATTCATATTTTCATCTTTCCCATTCATTTTCAGTGTTTTTCACGTATTGTGATGAATAAATGCAGAAACTACACCGTGCTATCTATTTGTCGGTCCTGCTTGGTATTAAATTATTTATAATGGAAAAATGTTTCGAGTGACAGCTTTTTTCGTGGTTTCATTTTACACGCTCATTTCCCTCGCGTTAGTCCGTCGGACAATTTTTCCAAAAGATATTTTTCTAAATAGTTTGCCCAGTTTCACTGCGCCAGGTAATTTTCTTGCTCTCATTAGTCCTGCCATTAATTTATTCCATGCCAGCTTCCCTGACATTTTCCACGGGCCCACTTTGCTTGCGCTATTTTTGTTCTCATTAACCCTCGTCTCTCCGGCTAGCATGACCCGCATTACCGGCCCCATGGGGACAAGGCCTGCCCCAGGGGCTCACCACTCCCTGGCCAGCATGACCTGCATTACCGGCCCCATGGGGACAGGGCCTGCCCCCTGGGGCTGGTCTCTCATGACCCATCCAATTCCGTCTGATGGTCGCTGGCAGCGCGGACACCCAGAATTGATCTCTTGTTGCCTTCTCTCATTACGATCTTTGCGGCAAAGGCACCAGAAACTGGTTGTCTTGTCTCATTACGATCTTTGCAGCAAAGGAACCAGAAACTGGTTGTCTTGTCTCATTACGATCTTTACAGTACGCACCAGAAACTGGTTGTCTTGTCTCATTACGATCTTTGCAGCAAAGGCACAAGAAACTGGTTNTTTGCAGTACGCACCAGAAACTGGTTGTCTTGTCTCATTACGATCTTTACGTTAAATGCTGCTCAATATGGAATGAAACTGAATTATTTTCTAAAACATTTGAAAAAAGTGTCATTCACATGCTTCAAATACCCCAATTTGGACGTTCATTAAAGGCTCAACTTGCTTTACTCGAATTCAAATTGTACATGAAAAGGAACAAGTTGAATATGGAGATGTATTCAAAGAATTTTTTGGGTTTGAGTTATGAAGTGATATCCACATTGGAATGTTTGTATAGTCAATCTACTTTATCTCTTTGAACTGGAAACGTATTTTACCCGAGCAAAAATCTTCAAAAACAAGTGTAAATACCTACAGCTATGTATGCATTTTCGAAGAAATATGCTCCCGAGATAAAAAATTACCAACTTATTTTTTTCGAGCTAAAGTTTTTTATTACGTTCATCAATCGGTTTTCAAAGCTGTGATTGAAGTTTAGGTTATATACAAGAACAGGGTTCATCGAAAACCTCATGAAGCCTTCAACGAAGCCTGTGTGCAAGGTGCGATACGAGGAGGAAGAGGGTCTTTTATGGTCTGGGAAGTTTCAACAACACAGAAGTGGGTCCTTTAGCTGAGGTATCCGTCTAACTGAGCATCCGTCAAACATGGCCACATTGAACAGATAGGTAACCAAGTTTTGCCATATGTACAATATCTGAATAAAGAAAGGCATGTTGTTTTGCTCATCTTCCAGGATGACAACTCCCCGGGGCATCGAGCTTGAACTATAATAAATTGGTATGACAGTGTTTCAGGATATGTTAAGCATTTAGATTGGCCAGCGAAGTTCCCTGATATGAACCCAACCGAAAATTTGTGGGGCCACCTAGAACGTCAAGTTAGACGTAGAGACGATCGTTAACGTAATGTGGCCGCACCACGATATCAATTAATGGAAATAGCCCAGGTGCACATGAGTACACTTTTAGACTCAATGCCTAACTGAACTATCAGCAATATTTGCGTTCGAGGCGGTTCTGCACCATATCAGTAGCAGGTGACTAATTTCTAGTCCGGGGAATGTGGAAGTGAACATCGTTAGAGATCAGCAAGCGATGGCTTTTCAGATCAAGAAGAAGCGTGGGGAAAAGCGTCAGGAGAGCTGCACGTATGAACTAGCGTACGGTCAGGTGAAGACATTATCAGCTTCAAGCTATGAAGTTTAGCTTCGTTCTTCACTTCTACTCGGGTGCCTGAGCGTGACTGTGTCTGACGGAGAGTGAGTCGGCCGGCCAAGGATAGGTCACTCGGTGGGTTCCTGCTGTTGAATTGCATATGTCCTCTTCAATGTATGTATTATAAATGAACCGCGGTATACTATGTAGTAAGCTGCCATGGCCGGACCCTGTAACTTGTGAATTATATTCTCATTCACGTAGGCATCAATTTGACTGCATATTGTTGTTAATATGATTGGTTTCTCATTCACTGTAACATGTAAGCCCCATTGAACAAAATAAATATGTTTTCGAGTCAAATTCAACTGAAGAGTTTTTTTTTCAGGGTCCTCCCATGTTCTGAGAGACCTGAAAAAATCAACAGCAATTAAAAGCCAGAAGTTTCTGTCTTCATCGCTCTCGTCGATGTCGCTGTTAGCTGAAGTAATTACTCGGATCTGCAAGAAACTCTTCGTTTGGCCATCCAGAATCAATGGCCTTCGTTTTTTAGCGCTGGTCACAGCTTGCGAGCTTTGCAAGAGGAACTTCAGCCGCTCGTCCCATCTCGTATTTTTGCGAGCAGGCATTGGCAGTGAAAACTTTTTACAAACTACATTGAGCTCGGACGAATGAAGCGACGAAGTCTGTAATTTGAATTGGATGTTCTTCATTGTGCTGTGACGAGTAGTACGGTGCAATCTGTGAGTTGAATTGACCGAGTAAATCGGTGCAATCTGTGAGTTGAATTGACCGAGTAATACGGTGCAATCTGTAAGTTGAATTGGCCGAGTAATACGGCGCAATCTATGAATTGAATTGACCGAGTAATACGGTGCAATTTGTAAGTTGAATTGGCCGAGTAATACGGCGCAATCTAAGAATTGAATTGACCGAGTAATACGGTGCAATCTGTGAGTTGAATTGACCGAGTAATACGGTGCAATCTATGAGTTGAATTGACCGAGTAATACGGTGCAATCTGTGAGTTAAATTGACCGAGTAATACGGTGAAATTTGTGGGTTGAATTGATCGAATAATACTGCGCAATCTGTGAGTTTTATTAACCAAGTAATTCGGCGCAATTTGTGGATTGATTTGATTAAATAATACTGCGCAATCTGTGAGTCGAATTGGGTGTCCATTGTGTCCACCCATCGGTGTAGTTTGTAATTTGAATTAAATATTCTTCTTTATGCTGTGACGAGTTGAACGACGCAGTATGTCATTTGAAACTCATATTTTTCTTCCAAACAGTGAATCTTGACGAAGGTCGAAAATTAAGATTTGCTCATTTATTCCATCATTCAATACTTTAAAATGACATTGATATGCCGTTATGTTATGCACGAGTACAACGATTTTGTATACTTGTTAGACAGCTGGCAAAAGGCTGGATTAAGTTCACTTTCTGTAGGATATCCGATTTTTGCAAGAAGCAAAGCGGAGGCGCCAGATCTTTCAAGTCAGATCTTGACACATTCACCGCTCGCAAAGTTCGCCTCATTTAATGGCATTTTGCTGATGGAGGAGCGAGTGCTGGGTCAGGGATGGTTATGTAATACTGGAATGATGCTTATTCAATTTATAGCTTTGATTTCGCTTTCATATTTCAAGAAGCGAAAGCAAACGGTGAGTATCCATCACCTTTGCAGTGCCCACTCCACTGCACTACTCTACTTTGGGTTACTTCGCTAAGCCGCGCGCTCAACGTACGTGCCCTCAGGCTGTAGGGCAACGCATAAATGTGAGGTAGTGCAGTAACTCAGTTACTGTATGTCAGTAGGGCCGGTAATACTACAAGTCAAGGCAGTAATCTAGTTACTGTGGGTCAATAGGATAATGAGGTTGCTGCAAGTCGTTGCAGTAATTTCAGTCATTGTGCGTCGTTAGGATAATGCAGTTATTGCAATACAGTACCGCAGTTGTTGTGTGTCAATAAATTAACGCCGTTAGTGCAAGTCAATGCAGTATTCCAGTTACTGTGTGTTTATAAGACAACGCAGTGCCGAGGTGCACAACAGTGCACACCGTGCTCATAAACTGATTAATTGAGATAATCTAACGGGCTGTGAAACTTATCTCGCATGGGGATTTTCGCGCGACTGCTTTGCATGCGAAAAGACTTATGAAGAACAATGAATTCACTTCCAAGCTGTACAGATGCGCAGGACACGCGTCTTCATCCAGGCTTGTGAGACAAGGAACTCTACGCCTCCTGGATAAAAACCGTCGTCGTCCCCAGTTCAGCTCATCCAAGTTTTTGCAAAAAATCTCGACTGGGCGTGTAACTGAAAACCAACTTGCCTAAGCCAGGAGCGCTGCTTGCGCTGCGAAACATCACGTTCCTTCGACCAACTTGAATTTTCGGTGTTCCGCTCAGAGTTGACGCAAAAACTGGACCTAACCTGGCCTAACTTTGAGGTCGTGCCTGTGGCGCAGCGCAAAGAGTCCAGTGATGGAGAAGCCTTGCCAAAAGCTCCGCAATTGCGATTGGTCTTCCGTATTTTACAGCAGTCTGCCGTGCAGACCTGGCCCCGCTGGTCTCGGTCTATTTGCACACGGTGAACTGAGACACAAGTTCCGCGACCTGGCCTAAATTTTGGAGGGTCTCAGCGTAATGGAGGGGAAAATTTGGTGCTTTAGTTGACTACTTGCCGTATTCAAATTAAGCCTTTGATTAAATAGTGATAGACAGGAAGGCTTCCATTTATAAATAAAAATGAAAGCTTGCTGTGTTTGATAAAATGGGAACTATTTCCTTAGGACCTAACTCACAAAAAACATGCAAAGTTAGGCCTACGTGCATGGGGCGAACATGGCTCTCACGGAGCAAACTCGGCCTCCTGAATAGTCACTTGTCGCCACAGCGAGGCACTGTGTAGACACTAGAAAGCTGTTTTCTACTAGCATTTGTCAGTATCGAATGAAAGCTCCAAGGGTTTATCTTCCGATGAATGTCATTGTTTTGACGTTACGACCGCTAAAAGGCTCCCAAGAAAATTGATTTTATCCGAGTCGCAAGTAAAAATTGAGCATAGGATTTAACATCCTGCTCTTGCTTGCATTAGACTGTCATTTACACCTGTCGAGCTTTCTAATTTTATCGTGGGCTAACACAACGTATCTTGAAAAGTTTTATCTGGTGATGACATGTCACACGTCTTCACACAACGACATTTTAAATCGACGGCAAATCTATATCGAACCTGGAAAGTTATTCATTTTTTTGCAAAACGAACCTGAAAAAAAAAATTCCCGCTATGAACGTAGTTGAGCCAGCGACTACTCTGCACGCGCGTTAAGCAATTTTGACGTGCCAATCATATCGTGAAATTCGGATCTCAGGGCAGCAGCTGCAAGTGTAATCGCTGGAAATTGCGCCATAAAATTCGTCAGAAGCGTCGCGTACTGCCATCTGATTACAGACCGGAGCTGCCCTCGGCCCGGCCGTCGCTGCGAGGCGTGCCGACCTTCTGCCGTGCCAACGCGCCTGCATGCTCATCACTAATGGCCTGCTTATCATATGTCGCTAGTAAATGTGGCAGAATTCGTATGTTTACCCACCTCTTTAATCTCGGGAGTGTACGGGCACGTAGCATAATCGTTCCTTTTGGATGTTGACTGGATTATTAGTTTCTATTATTCTTAAATTCAGGTTCAACTTTATGTGTTTTATTGTAGGAACGACGGTAACCTATTTGAAATCGTGGACTGGTTTATTTATTTTGGTTTTATAAATTTAGAAACGTAGTATAATGGTTGCAGCGCATCATGTACATTAGTATAGTTTTAATTGAGTTGGTAACTACTGACTTGGCCGTTTACCATTGTGCGAGATGCCTTCAAGAATTTCTATCCGCTTACGAAGAATCTATAAGCTGCTCGGCCAGAAAAATAGTCACATACTTATATTATGGTGTAGGACCTTCATGACCACAGATAATGGCGGCAATTTTGTTCGGCATTAAGCGTAGAAGTGTACTCATGTACACCATGTCTTTTTTAAGCCCCTTTTGCGTCAACTGATCTCGTAGTGGGGCATAGTACGTGGATGATCTTCCACGCGTCTAACTTCTAGCTCTAGGTGATCCCACAAGTTTTCTATTTGGTTCATGTCTGGGGACTCAGCTGGCCAACGTAAATGCTTGATATATTCTGACTGACTGTCATGCGAGTTAATGATAGTTCTAGCCCAAAGCCACCGGCAGTTGCCATTCTCGAAAAAAGCTCAAAAATAAATAGGTGACTAAGTTTTTTGTCACCGGAGCTTATTAAAGAAATTTTAATTATTCCCACACATATGGCATACAGTACATCCTTGGGTTTCCGAAAGCCTTATTTCTACTGACGCACAATACCCTATAACTACTTCAATACCTTATTGAAGGTATTGAGGACTGTTTGGCTTATGCTTATTTTTTGAAGGGAAACCCCCCGCACGAAACAATGCAGAATTTCGTGAGTAGAAAGCGCCAGGAATAACACATGAACCGTACTCCTCCGAGGTGTTGCTCGGTCCCTTGAAATCGGCTGAGCAAAAGTTAAGACTTGGCTCAGGGAGGGAAGTAGTATTACTTGAAACGAAACGGAAATAACGGAAATAGTATTACTTGAAACGCGAAAAATCTGACTCATTTCAAATCTATGTAGAGAGCAATTTGTCGCCGGAAAGCTATCTTATGTTTAAAACCTAGTTCAAAACCTTCCTTGTGTTTTTTTATATTATTGTATTTCCAAGAAGTTGTGGAAGGTCCATCTTCTTCCATTTTGGGAACCTGCCCTCCTGTTTTGATCCTCGAGCCCTGAGACCCCACTCATTCTCCCCGAAATTTGTCGTTGTTTCCAAAGCGCTGAATCCTTCTCCTCCTGTCCCCGAACCCCCTCCTAATAGCCTATGAAGGTCTCCCTTTAACGAGGGATTTCATTTTTCACATTGAAAAGCTTTCTTTTCGAGCCAGTGACTTGGAAATCATGCCATCATGGAGGAGTAACGCGATCTGAAGCCTCGGCCCATTGCTCCGACCACCGCCTCCCTAAGTCTCCGGGAATCCCCTCTTCTCTCTTACAAATGTCCCTGTTTAAAATGTCCGCAAAAAAATTCTCAAAGCCATTGATCGTTCGTCACATTTTGCTGGCATCCTCATTGAAGCGCCAAAGAGGTCACGCATTTGCATTTTCATCACATTCTGGCGCGTCCGTTTCTCTTTCATGGAGAATAGCGGCCTCAAAAACTTCCAGCGCTTTTGTTGAAGTTGGCCATACAACTTCTGAAATATCAGCGAATATTAGAGCTTGTCCGGACTGTGGAAAGATAGTGAGAAAATTCTCAGCGGAAGATGGTCCGGTTCCTCCTATTCAGTTTTGTGTCGAAAAATAATTCTGCCACTGACTGGGGAAATATACGTAGATCTGCAGCTTGTAAGATAGGCTTTGTCATAGCGAATGAAAATGTTAGATGGAGTTATTTTTTACTGAATTGCGCTTGAAAACAGAAGTGCAATCGTTTCGAGATCTTTATCGAAGCACATCAAAGGAATGTCATGTTGAAAATGTCAAGTGTGATGACGATTGAAACAGTCCTTCCTCCACTGTGCATTCAGTGAGCCAGTGTCGGACACAAGCGTACGAGAAATAACATTTTTCTCTCCGGCGAAGCACGAATATAATTCGAGCGTTGTAACCGCGAGCCCTGACTACAGCCCAATTAGCCGGTCAGCTCCCACAGCGAGACGTTGAGCTGCAGAGTCCAGAATTATTGTCGAAGGAAGGTAGGTTTTTGCCTTGTGCTTTCTGTTTTAAAATTATTATCGTTAAGATTTTGTCCGCTACAATGAAAACCTTCCGCTCTGCACCATCTCTGCAGTGCATGAAGAAGTTTGCTTTCGAAACATTCTTCAAAATAACTTCCCGTCATTGTTTGGACAAGCTTTTATCGAACAAATTTTGATCCAAGGCCTTCACAACTTTTACCTCAGAGTTCTTCATTAAGAATTCACTTCACATTACCGCACTTAAGCTCTCAGAAACCTAAGAAGTCACCTACCAATATTTTGAGAGTATTTCAGTCACATAATCTTCAATTTATTCCTCGTTAGTATATAAGTACCCGATGGATTTTAAATCCCAACATAAATATTTCATTCTAGAGGCGTGCTACCCGCGGTGATGTATGTTGTTATGTTGCGTGTCGTTGGCTGGGACGAGAAAATAACGTCTCTTGAAGTCGCAGTGTCGGCGAGGCTGGTCATATTGACAGGAGCTCCCGTCAAATCTTTTCTTCCATGTTGTGTCACTCCACCAATCACTCAAATGGAGAGAAGTTTGATCTACCAGCGTGTTTGAAAGATTTCAAGTCTTAATGTTGGAGATTTGTTCAGGTACTGCTGACCTATGATTTAGTTTATACTTACTTTTGAATACCGTCCCGCTTTCATTGATGTCCAGTTAATGTTTCGCTAACCAATAGCGGCTGAGGCATTCAAGTATGTCGTTTGATGTCGCATTGTAATGGATTCTTTGAGAAAAGACAACGGTATTTGCGATCAAACATTCACTCTCAAAAATTATTTTTATCGTTCTTCTAAAGTTGTATTGAATAAATTTAGCTCAGGAAAAGTGCCATTCTTTTCCATACCAACCTCCTTGGAGTAGAGCTATGCAAAAATTTGCATATCTGGAATGTGTCATAACGTTCAAAAGGGAGGGAATAGATCTGAAGGTCTTCAATTTTTTGCCGTGAATGCGAAACAATTGGAGGCTGCCCTATTTTACCTTCAATATATTTTACGCAAATTTACTGTCATGAATCCCCTGCAGTTTAGCGCTTTGGATCAATTTCAAATCTATGAACTCCGAAATGCAGTGAAAAATATTTGTTTTTGACGTCAGTCTTTTTTTCATCTTAAGGGTGATAATAGTAATTACAGGTATCTGGATGGAATTTTTACCTATTCATTGGAGTTTCATTTAATAATGTTAAAAATGAGAATGCCTGCATATGCTATTTCATGCTTGGCTTCTGAGTGTTGCTAGCTTATTTTGAATATCTACATACGAATTATTTAAACTCTAATCATCTTGTTTGCTTGTTTACTTGCTTGGTTGAAACCGTGCACACTCTTCAATAATAACATTGAGCAGAAATTCAACACGAGGTAATTAAAATGATTTTTTCCATCGTATCATGGTGACGGTTTATTAGGGCTAAAGTGAATGAACTATTTTCTTCGATTTTGGCTCGATTTAGGAAATAAAGAAAAATCCCGAGAAAATCAAATGTGTCTAAAAAATAGAGACTTAACTGGTTAGGGGAGATCCAATCATGTCCACTGCTTGAAAACCTGGGTATAAAGCAGGCATAACATGAGCAAAATACGGTTTATTCCAGACGAGTATTTCCACGAAGACCCATTTGGACCTTCAAACCGGTGAGAATTATTGTGAAAATGAACTTAAATCCACATTTGATTTTCTGACCCGCCGAGGACTTCGAAGGCGGGGCCTCAATTTCGTTATAGCGTCTGTTGTTATCATTCGAGCATCTGTTGTTATCATTCGAGCATCAGTTGTTATCATTCGAGCATCTGTTATTATCATTCGAGCATCTGTTATCATTCGAGCATCTGTAATTATTATTGGAGCATCTGTTGTTATTCGAGCACCTGTTGTTGTTATTCGAACATCTGTTGTGTTTATTCGAGCACTTGTTGTTGTTATTCGAACATCTGTTCATTTCATTCGAGTATCTGCTGTTGTAATTCGAGCATCTCTTATTATTCGAGCCACTGTAGTTATTACTCGAGTTCTGTTGTTATTATTCGAGTACTTCTTGTTATTATTCGAGTATGTGTTATTATTCGACTATCTGATATTATTATCCAAGAATCTGTTAATTTCGTTCTCGCATCTGTTATTGCCATTCGAGCAGGTAGTAATTTTGTTTGATAAACTATTATTATAATTCGAGCATCTGATATCCTTATTTGAGCATCTGTTCATTTCGTCCGAGCATCAGCCGTGGCAGTTCCGAAATGCCGCCTAATAAAAAGAATGGAAGGAATCCTAATTTTTAGCCACTCCTACGATTGCAGCTTTGGCCTAGGCGCGAGGTTGGGTCTACAATTGATCCTTACGAGCAAATCAGCGAGACGGGCCCTCCAGAGCTCGTTACGAGGCCCTAACAGCTTAGAGTTTCTTTATGCGAGCTTTACGCGGCCAAATCTTTTATGGAATGACGGGAATGGGCACCCGGGCACTTTGTAGTTCACCATCCGTGAACATTCAAGCTCTACCTGAGCTCTCAAGATGGATTCGTGCTGAACTCACACTTAGAGCACATGCCGTACAGCGCCATAATTCACGAGTTCTTCACTTGCGAAAGCTCTAATTCATGAGAAATATTTCAGTCGTATATCGTAATTCGAGAATTTGTACGATGCACCACTAATTCAAGAAGGTATTAAATCGTACCAGATTTCTGACGAACTCGTAGCCAACATTTGCCATACGCAAATTAGTGCGCTCTATTTTATGTATACCGTGTATCGCAAATTAATGGAACAAACTCTGGCGGTAGATATGAAGACCCAAAAGAAGGGACTTTTTTAGGAATGAATAAAGTCCTTACATTCGTCGGTTTTGAGACATCGAATCTCATACTTGAGTGGCGTCTATCTAAACACGGTCAAGGCAGTCCCAGGAGTTGTATGTGATGGAAGTTCATTTGATTATATGAACTTTATTACAGAACTAGAATCCTAATAACGGTTCAAACTGGCCGCCCGTCGCATCAATGCAGGTCGGGTCCCTACACAGAAGCAATTCATGGACACCGTCAACTATCAAATGAACTTCCATTTGACTTTCAATGACCATACGTCATACATTTGTAAAAAACT
>VOMN01137604.1:0-27374 GCA_014899125.1 Orchestia grillus | reverse complement strand
TATCTGATGTAAATTACTTGTGGTAAATAAATGTTTAAATATTCAACTGCATTTAGGGCAATCACAAGACACTTTCCTAATGTAACTGTATGCTACTTCAACATTATGAAGTGTAAACTGAATTCTACCAATAAACCTTAATAAACTACCAAATGAGGAGTTGCGGGTATTAGCCACCATACCACTAAGTGAAATTATCAAATGGTACTTTCCCACAATTACACTCCTACTACTTGCTATGACTATTTGGCTAAATTCCTCACTTCTAGCAAACAGAACAAGCACATCCAAGAGCAATGGCTCGAAAATTGGGACAAAAGATGCCCTGGCACGATGGTTTGTGCCAAGTGGCATGAGACAAAGAGGGAACCAGAGTAGGGAGGAGAAATGGCAAAGTATACCAAATAAATTTATTTTTGAATCGACAGTGTCAAAAAGAACAAACTAAAAAGTAACAAAAATTATCATATTCTGCTCAAATTTGAAGTTGCTTTTTTTCTCATTAGCTGAACCTTAGATATGGTTACATCTAAAAGAAAAGTCTGAACTATATTAATAACTAAAGTAATGCTAGGCTCAAGTTTTGGAGCATTTAATTCATAGACAGCATGGGATATGTATAGCAGAATGTTACATACAGGCTCACTCAATCTGGAATAAAGGTATAGCCAGCCACTTTTGTCCTACCAGTGTAGGAATCTCAGCATCTTAATGAGAAAGAATCTTCAGAGCCATGTCTTGTTCTTTACATAAAAAATGAAAAATTAATTTATCCCCTAATACAATACACAAGATCAAAAGTACAATTGACTTCCACACAAATTTTTTACATCCACAGTCATTCCAAAATCATTTATCAAAACTGAAATTTCTTATTCATGGAAAATTGTCCCCAGTTCCAAACAAACAGGTATACAAAACCATACAAATGCATAAAAAATTTAAAAAAGTAGCTGCAGGTTGAAGATACAAAAGAACATCACATTAATGAGAAATTAATACATGAAGATAATAACAAACCATTTGTATGAATGCATAGAAGAGTTTCAACTCTGTAAAGACAATGAGCTGCAGAGGAGATGATGAGAACAGGACAGCCGACTTGAGTGCAGTCCGACTCTCATTGAGACGGTCCTCGCCACAGCACACAACGCACAGCACAATTCTGAGCAAATACAAAAAATTACACTACTGTTTGGATAAATCTATCTCATACTTCAGAAAATACTAGAGGTAACTAATTTGGGATATGTTGCTGCCTCCAGCCATAAACTTGGGATGGTTCTAACTTTACTTGCAAATATCAGACATTTTTAAATCACACACAAACAGGCAATTATAAACATAATAAATATCACCTTTGTCGTTTCTCCATTCGGTTCATCAATGATTTATGAACTGCTGGAGGGGGAGCTGCTGAGTCATTGGCAGCCAAAAGAGCTTGTAAACGTTGTTGAGGTTTGGGAAGGCCTTGTGTAGGACTGAGCTTGAGAGATGGCTCAGTAAACGGAAGAATGTCATTCTCAATTAAATCAATTTCCAATACTGTAGAGTAACGACTGTGCCAAGACGAGCCACGGAGTATCAACAGCAATATAAGTAAGAGAGCAACAAGAAGACATAAAGCAAAACTCCTTCTAATGGATATTTTCATTGTGAAAATTTTCAGTTAAGTCACTGCTGCATATTCCTCCAAAAATGAGAAGCCTTCACAAAAAGAGAAACATAAAAGAAAATTATTTAACAATCTCAAATTTCTAATAAAGCAAAAATTATACCAGAAGCATCTACAAATTTAAATGATATTGAAACCCCACTTATTGAATTCAACATGGATACAAACATTTACTCCTAAGACTCCTAGGAACAACCTACAGTCCTCCTTCTAGCAATTCAACCGTATTCAATATTAAACTAAACTGAATTATTGAATCTCTAAATAAATCTCACTATGATGATATCATATTGTGTAAGGATTTTAACTGTGATTTTCTAAATTTTGAAAACTGCTACAAATTTGAACTTCTTACATCTCATGTGATAAAAATCATTTTTGCTGGTAATTTCTAAGCAAACTAGAGTAACTCTTGAATCTGTAACATTAATAGATGGATAACTTTTTTGGTAACTGTATGTATTGACTGATATCTTGATAGGAATTTTAATCTCAGACATATGTGACTGCTTCCCAATAATTCTTAAAAATTAAATTTTTGTAGCAATGATTATAAAATTACAGAAACTTACTCATACTATAAAATTAGCTCAATAACTTTATTAACCTTTTATGACAAAACTAGATAGACTTGAGTTACTTCACAAGTTGAATTGGTATTAACAATTTCATGCTGATGAAATAAACTCAAAAAGAAAAATCCTTTTCTATGATATTAAAATGAAGACTGTATAATAAATAAACTGATCTATGTAGGGTGCAAACCTAAAGTAAATATTATTATTAATTTTAACCAACTTCTTTAATGGCAAGAAATATTCCAAAAATTTACTGTATGATAAAAGCACATGCTCAGAAATAGATAACACACTAGCCAATGTTAAGTATAGATTCAAATATGTCAGAAACTGACCAGATTGACTGAAATTTGGCTTTGGATTAATATTTACTTAACAAACTCCACAGAGTGCCCTGTTCATTAAACTGCCTTCATTGAAATGCCATTCATTGGATAAGAATCATTTTTCTGAGGAATGAAAATCTATTTTTTTTAATTTTGATACATAGAAAATGCTATATTGAAAAACATTCAAACTGTTCTTTTAGCAATATTTTAGAGTTTTACAAAGTCTATGTAAATTTAGAAATTTTCGTGTAAAGTTGCATTGTGTCAAATGGATGAAACTAGCCTTTACTAACATAACGTAATCCTAACGTAACCTCAACTCCAACCTAACCCTAATGTAACCCTAACATAACCAGGTAACCCTAAAATAACCAGGAGGAAACACAAGAGCAGGAGACATCATTTTACCTTAGAAGCCTCTTGAAATAGGTTTCTACCACTTAGGATATAAAATTCCTTTCCACTGACGCTAAAATAAGGCTCATACGTTCGATGAATAGAACGTGTTGTGGAGTTGGCCAAGTGAATATTAACATGTCCATGTATCCTAAGTTTAAATAAAAAAATTCTAACAGCAACTTTCCAAAATTTAAATTTTGAATGGAACATTTCTGCAAGATCTTACTTAAGGAAACTTTATCGATAGACCAAAATTTCATTAAAACTGTCTTACTTTCTAAGTCGCAGCTGGTGTTAAGGGGTTATTCTCCAAACTTTGCACTTAGGACAAGAACAAACATAAAATAATACGACTGCTGACCGTTAGATCTGACAGCCAACCTGCATTCATTCGCTTAGTCAAATTCTGTTAATTTCAGAACTCCCACTACGCTACAATTCCTATAACATTACCACTAAATAATAAACACTCTCAGACCGTAGACTACTATGAAAGATTGTGAAAATTATATGCTTTGTACATGGACATTTCAGAATTTAGCCAATAAATAACATAAAATAAGTCGCTCAAACCATCCCATCAGCTATTACAATTTGTTTACCCTTATAACTCTTTTCACGAACAATAGATGGCGCTGAAATTACTAAAGGACGAGAGAAGAATATATCCGCACTTCAGATTTACGTACACACAGTATTAGCATGTGAACTTGTTGAGAACTGTAATACTTATGCATTTAATTGATAAAAGTTGGAATAAGGCTCAATTTGAAGTTTGAATTCATTTTTCTTCTTCTCGTAGAAAAGCTCTAGGTAAAAATGTTGCAAGTTTCCAATATATGCTAACTAACCCATAACATAACTTCATCATTTAAGCACCCAATTCAATTGAAAATAGAGTACACATCAACAAATTTTCATAGAATGTGTAATGAATATGAATAATTTTTTGAGGATTTTTGAATCATACTCGGATAAATTTATCTGCGCTAAAATATGCATATTAATTAATTTAACAAAATATATGTCCAATTAAAACTTTATAAATAAAAACGTTAAAGATATAAACCTTTGCATCCAAAATTTAACCCATGATGCCTAATGTGATATCAAAATAATACTTTACTCTTGCGTCATATAATACTCGTGGGCTCCATGAAGTACTGATAAGCGTAATAGCCTCGCTGCTGGGACGTTAAGGTTCGAATCCCGGCTCAGGTACGGAATTTCTAGATAACCAAGGAGTGCTTCCCTTGGAAATGGAAGCTTAAACTACACATTCCTCACCACGCCAGTAATTGTAAGGCATTGAAAACCCAACGGTAAAACATGTTAATATCAATCAAGGTTCTTGCATATTGTATAATAGTTACCTATCTAGTTTATTAAGGCAGAGATAAAGCTGTTTGGATTAAACATGTCAAGTCTATAGGCTAATTTGCCAGTCTGTTATAGTTGTATCTAGTGGGAGTATTTTGGAATCATCGACGTTAATACAAGAGGTTAATTCTTTGCGTTATGTCATTGTTACTGCTGTTACATTCTATTCCTTTTTTCGTTCACTAATTGTACGTGCTGCCTCGTGCACAAAGAATATTTTTCCATTCCACAGATCCAATTTGCTGGTGTCACGAATATTTATGGTTTCGTAATCATACCAAGGTCGTTTTGTTTTTCTGTAAACTATGACAGGAAGTAAAAGTTATGCATTTTTAAAAGTATACCTGTAGGGAGCTATGGAGAGTTATCTTGTTATAAAAGCAATATCATAGCTTCATTTCAGTCCGCAAAAGCTATAACCAATGGAAAACTCGCATAGCTCGAGAGTAAGTTCTGCTCAGCTTTAAACTTAATAGTAGTAGCCTATTAATAGTAGTGATTGCAGCACTTTAGTAACTCAGACTATCTCGCAGCGAATGAGCAGTCTGTTTTAAAAATATAACCATAAATTAATCATTTGTTCAAGGTCGCTTTTCCATTAGATATCGCCCACTACAACCAAATATTGACACGCCCTAGTGCTGGAGAGAAACTGCGTTATCCTAGCGCTGCGAACAGAATGTCACTTCAGGTTTCACTAAGCATAGAATTTGAAGGCCATCGCAGATCGCCATATCTTTTTCAAAAGTAAAGCGCTGATAACTGCAGCGATCACAATTGCATGAACCACTTGTTCGATGCTCAGTCAGTAAAAATTTCATACACTCGTGTACACTTCACTTCCTTGGGTGTACAATGAATTGAATGATGCGCCCAAAAACTGAAGTTGATCGCATGCATCAGGGAAGTAA
The DNA here is from genome assembly GCA_014899125.1 of Orchestia grillus. Taxonomy (NCBI): domain Eukaryota; kingdom Metazoa; phylum Arthropoda; class Malacostraca; order Amphipoda; family Talitridae; genus Orchestia; species Orchestia grillus. The sequence goes on along the minus strand of VOMN01137604.1, from coordinate 22,102 downwards.
AAAGATTCACATTTGGCGAGCGCGCTGTACTGGCTCAACTCGTACTAATGAGGTGAGATTAGTTTCATTGGGTAATTTTAATTTTGCCAATTTCATTGTTTACTCACCAAAGGTTTGTTTAGTGGAAATTTTGGTTCGCAGTTATTTTACGTGATACAGTGGGTCTGCTAGAAAGGTCATTCGATTTAAGCCACAAGTTTCCTCAAAAGAATAGCTTAAAAGAAAACGTATTCAGACCCTTCCCAAAACTTGATTTATAGGAAAGGATCTAAAAAGAAGGCGTATGCGATGAAGTCAACAAAAACTGGCGTGACATGAAAATCAACGTTATGTCATTTTTCTGATCCTTGGAAGCCTGTAAAATAAAACTGTAGTTTCATTTACTGTATAAAAATCTCAATGCATACCATTCGATTCAGAAGAAATATACCACTACTTCGAATAGCTCATTCAAACCTTTCGAAGCACATTTCTTCGAAATAACTTTGAGCAGATTTTGACAGGCGAAATACTGCACATGAAAAGTTTGTATTGTAAATTCAGATTGTTCAAGTTAAATATTGAGATCGACTTAAGCTTCTTTACAACTATATATAACGCGCGGTTTTACCTATAATGAAACATGTGCAAAATTATGGAAGAAATAGTGTTGTGCTAAATAATTGAACTAAATTGGTTCCACACAGCTGTGATAATAAAGCGTCTTGCTTCAACTTCCCAACAATCAATCAAGGTCACTTGCATCCTCATTTAGCAGACATGACTATACCCTGTTCAGGCAAGATGGAATACCGCCCACCCCTTCATTTATTCTGGGGGTTATCTCTCCGAGATTAAAATTGTCTAGGTGGTCGAGCTTTCGCGAGAACCAACAAAAATTTTGCTTATTCGAGACGATATGGGAAAGTCAAACCTGATGCCGCAAAAATTCGCGTATTCGTAAATAGTGAATTGACCGCGAGACTAATAGTTAAACTGGGTCCTTTCTTGACCCTGCATTAGTCTGGGAGTCTAGGGGGTTTTTCAAAGTAGTAGGATAAACGAAACATTACACAAACGGAGGGCCAATTTACCTTAATAGAGTAAAAAAGCACCTCCTATGCGACACTTCTCGTAGATCAACTTCCTAGCGCTTTCAGAAAGTCCGGATCAAGTTTTATTTCCCTCCACCAGTCTAAAGTTGTATCAAACTCAACTACTGAGGAATATTCAAGACTTTATTCGAAAGTTCTCAGCAAAACGAGAATCTATCTTCCCTATCCACAGTGAAAAAGCTTACAGCTCCGCAAACCCTTTTATACCCTAAACATGAAAGACAATTTACAGTGCGGTAAATTGCATTTTATGCTTCGCACTCGAGCCATCAACCCGTTGCATTTGCGTATGCTAGCTACCGAGGCATTCCGTAGATGTTTTGTTATCCAGAGCCTCAGACAATTATTGGCCTCGTTTTGTTAAGGCCTCAGAGACCTTATCTGCGTCATGATTAGTAAGGACAAAATGAGACATGGAAGCTTTAAGAAGGTATGTGTACAAGACTTTCACCATCATTGCGTGAGGTGGATGGCAAGTTGACACAGGAGGCTCCGCTGTTCATTACTGGAGCGGCGAGCGTGGTGACAGGTCTACTTCAGTTTTCACGACTTGGCTCAACTAGCCGTTCTCTTACAGAAGTGTTCACGAGGCAAGAAATTCCAGTATCCGACAATTTTAAAATAATTTACATATGCTTATTTGCTTACTAGCCCAAGTCCAAGTCAAGACACTCCCTGAATAACCCTGTACAGTTAGCCTGAGTCTACAAAATGGGATTGAAGGAATATTGGCCGCTCAAGGCTATGGCGAGTTTAGCGCTCCCAATTCTCAGACTAAGCCCATGGTCGGTTTAACTTTTTACAGCAAACAAAAAATATTTTATTTACATTACCCAAGCTTTCGTAAATAGCTTTCAGAATTCATGTGGCTTCCAGGAAAGTAGAAGTTCCCAGCGCTGCGAAATCGGTTCCGACACGTACAATGCAAATTTGTTACCGAGCTGAAACAAGGACTTCTGCGTGTGTACACGAGGGTTTCATTTCTGTCTAACGCGCATGAAAAAGGTAATGAAAAACCACAATCAATGTATAATTTATTATAGCGAAGCCTATCATGAACCAGTCATCAGAGGGATAACTATGAGCTAAGAACACAGACAGCCGCAGTCTACAATACTAGCTGCAACCAAACCGACGTTTCAATAGCAGTCTCTCAGAAATATTTCCAAGTAAGCTTCACGCGAGACATTCCGTAAAAAAATCCGTACATTAGGTCACGACTTGTACGGCACTCAAGTGGACAGCTGAAGCAGAACAAGCACGAAATTTTTCATCGACTACCTTAAAATATGACTTAAGATTATCATAATTACGCTACACAACTGCAGATTCAAAACTAACGTAGCAAAAAACCATGGTATTCACATTAGATACACAAATTTTGAAGGATCTGACATTCGGTTGAAAAGGAATTGAAGGGCTCGAGAATCTTCGGAGGAAAGACGAGAATGCCACTAACGATACATATATTATCTAAAATCTTCGTAGAAAGCTTGGGTAATTGGCCAGATTTATTTCTTCTATCTAAAATGGACGGGAAGTATGAAACAAAATTCAATTGAGTATCTACTAAGGAGCCCTGCAAAGAGCTGACAGTGGGATCAGAATCGGATCTTTCTCTTATCATCCAATAAAAGTAATCACACTTCCACTGAATTTCATAAAATCTACAGTATCGATTATTTAACAAGATTTTACCCTTACTATTACTATTATAGAGTATCATTAAAATAGGTTCTCGTAGCAGAATAAAATGTTTAAGAATTAAGGCAAGCGATGAAGCTCGACATGTAAGGCGGTCGCCTCCGAAAATTGGCAGAGCATTGGCCCTTATCCCTTTAAATATTCTCAATTAATCTGCTGGTCGTTCAACCTACTCCCATTGCATTGATTGAAATTGATTACCCTACTTCGTTAACAAATGCATATCACCCTACTCATGGTCAATCCAAAGCTAAAATGTGAAGAACCCTGTTCCGAATACTAACTATAGAGAGCTAAGAAGCAGCGGGTCTTGACATCACAGCGTTCGCTTCCCGAAGTCCGAGATGAGTATCCAAGCTTACTCCTTCGCAGATTCCACGACCTGATCGTCCTGAAATTAATTTCAATCATTATTTGCTTGTTCCACAAATTAAAGGCTTCCTACATTACATTTCTCTCATTTGAAATTTTACATATAACGCTTCGCACTGTTCGAGATTCAATGTCGAGGATGGAAGCGCTTAGAAAGCAGCGAACGAGTTCAAAAAATACTTCTAGCTAGTGTTAATGTTGCTTTCCTCTCTCGTGTTTTTAACGATATATTTAGCTAAAACCATCAGGGCATTCATGTCCACCTTAGACAAATTTTTATATAGACAGCTATAAATAGTTACCTTGAATCATTGCTTCAATGATCTGGCCCGGTGAATTTTATTCGAACGTTAGAAGTACTTTTCAATGCAAAACGTTCTTTGATACGCGCTTCCTGATGTCAAAAATTTTAAAACCGCCTGAAAAACTGACGGCTATGGGCAACAAGAGAAAAAATCACGTAGCACTATCCAATTGTGGAATTCTATTTGGTTGCTTCTCCTGAAGATTGACCATTTGACAATTATGTAAATTATCAGACGCGTAATTTATTGCTAACAACTTTTTATTGATTTCTTGAATTTTGAATACATGCAAATTTATTGATAAAAAAGTCGAACTAAAATGGTTAATTTTTTCAAAAAACATCCATCCTGCAAAATTTAGCCTTAGCTTTACATTATGTACAAAAATGCATAAATTTTAGCGTACCCCATCGGTTTAGGGCAAAAATCGGGGTCTTTCTTGTTTGGAAGTGGTTTCATAAAATTGTTTTAAATCTAAAGTCTGCGCAAAATCCATGTACTTCATTGAGTGGCAGTGCAGGCCAAATTTGAAAGCAAACCATGCTACAGAAAAAAAAGTTCACCTAGAACCCGTGTGGTCCCCCGTAACTGCGAAGCCAGGAGGACCGACTGTGTACTTACGGATTTGGCTTCGGACGGCGCAGCAGCAGCATCCTGCTCAACCGCCTCAGATTTGGACTCCACGGTGACCTCAGCCTCCGACTCCTTGGACGCTTCGAGAGCCACTTCAGTCACCTGCTCGGCAGGTTCCTGAAATTTAAAATTTCGTTATAGCATCACTGATGGAGGCTCAAAATTTATTCGCTTCCTTGATAAAGTATAGGTAAACGAAGAACCCTGCCAAGCGATTTTGCATAACTTTAAGAGACTTAAATTACTTGAAGGGACATTTAGTCAACAAGTGTCGTTTTTTTAGACACACGAAGAGAAAAGAATTTCTTTTTGAATATACTGAAAAGATCTCATCGTTAGAAATCAGAAATCCTAAGAAACTTGTGGCGGCTAAAGACTTTCGACACGTGAAAAATATACGGGCGATTTTGGTTTGGGACGCGTGAAAATATCTTAATTCGAAGAAATAGTCTGATTTTGACTTCCATTACTTCTGTAGTCGAAAAATCAAACTGTTCCTCTTGTGTGGTTACAAACCATTTCCCCTCTTATCTTCATGAGGATCTTCAGTCTATCATTTTTTATGGAGATTCATTGAATGAAGTTCAGCTTCTGAAACTATTTGCACGAGAACACCCAACTAGCGAGGCCCTTTTTCGTAGCTGAAACTATAGGAGAACAAATTTTGAGTTCTTTAAGCGAAGTGTAAATTTCTTTTTAAATGGCTCAAGGCTTATAGATAAAAACCATTCCAAATCATGACGTTAATCTTTCTCATCTCTAGAGGGTTCTCAAACACTTTAAATTGCGCCGCGGAGGACGACGACGCAGCGACCTACTGTAGGCAACCGGAATGGTCAAGTGCATGGCAAGCAGGCCATTCACGGCATCCCAATGCCTCGTAGAAATTGTTTCAAATTTCTCAATTCGATCAGTTCTTTTTGACACGTAGATGACATCGAAGGACAAATATATGCTTATAAACAGACACACAGGATATACAAATACTGTACTCACCTCTGGAGCGGGCACCGAGGGAACCTCCGGGGCTTCGACGACTGCAGTTGCAGAACCTTCAACTTCCTATTGCCAAAAAAGTTTAATTTTAGATTTTACAATTACGTCTACTAAAATTTCTTAAGCGATATGCAGATTACACCTACGTTTAGTTAAACTGACTTATGAATCAATTAGACTTGTGAATCAAGAACCAGCATTTGCAGCTAGTACTTAAAATAATAATTTCGTCAATTGAGCCCAGTAACTAGATTGCGATGTTACTAAGATAGGTACTCAAACCGTGCAAGAAATTTTGGGAAAGTTTCTATTTAGAATAAAATAGAGTCTCTAGCACTACCGCATCCAAAAAACCGAAGTATCCATACGTAAACTGATTAGACGGACTTACTGAATGAAGTCACTACTTTCAGTAGCTCACCTGCTCAGTTTCTACAGGCGAGTCTGGAGCCGAGCTTCCGTCCTCGACAGCTTCCTGTTAGTAATGTTAGAACATTAACAAAAAACACACGTACGCGGTTAACCAACACCTAGCCAAGCTTACTTCTGTAAGAGAAAAAAACGGAAGCACCGGAGGGAAAAAAGCATGCAAAGCCAAAGAAGAACCGACGACTCCCACACAAGACGCTATTTCCCTCAAGAGGTTGCCTCAGACGTTAGACAGAACACTAGTATGATGCACGAAATTCCATGATTATCACAAGCAAAAACTGACCGAAGAAGAGCTAACTTCGGGGGCGGGTGCCGATTCCACAACGGGAGCAACTTCGGGGGCGGGTGCCGATTCCACAACGGGAGCAACTTCGGGGACGGGTGCCGATTCCACAACGGGAGCAACTTCGGGGGAGAATGACGAATCTATATCGGTCGTTGCTTCCGCTGCCTCAACTTGAGGCTCAGCCGAGTTGTCGCTCTGCAAAATTTAAAGCCTTGTATTGCCTTCCGCTATAGAAAGGCAACGGGCGCGTTAGTTAGGATGACACACCAACAAACATTTCAAAAGCCACATGTACAGCGAAGAAAATACCAAAAATCTACAGGAGTTTTCAAACGAGTGCGTGCGCCTTCGAGGAGAACGAAAACTGCTCACATCAAGTGGGTCCAAGAACTTCTTTTACATCTTCATTTGGCCGATGTCCATGTGTTCGTGTAAATTGAGAAGACGCAGATGGAGTTGACGACGAATAGCGTTAGAGCAATTCAAGATTAGCATGCATCCTCAGTCAAGTGTCAAGCTGCAGCATTGCCACACGAACTGCGAATTGCGTCTAACTACATCACGTGTCATGACAAGTTGGTTCATTTGTTGAGTCTGCCTACATTGCAATAACGCATTTAAACGCAGATCAAGAAACCGCTATTGAAATTATGAACGGTTTTACTAGATATAAATCAATTTGGGAAATTTATTACGAATTGCGAATTCTTCAACCTACCATCCTACGGTGAGGCAAAATTATGTAACGTAATCAAGAAATTGAAAATTCTCAATTTTATTACTCAGTAAAACTTTGAAACGGTCCAAACTCGTCGCTCAATGGCATCGTCAGCTGACGCCCAGGGAGGGCCAAATTCGACGGTTTATGCATGCAACTTGTCAAAATAACACCACCAAAGTTCTGACGAGGCTGTCTTCAAGCCCCACAATTGCACAGCACCAAACTTTCCAAAATTCCAGAACGTCAGTCTTACAATTCGTAGACAATGTACCAAATTTCATCATCAGCAGATTGAATCAGTTTTTTCTATAATGCACATGTTGAATAAATTCGTAATTTCTTCCCTAACCCTCACAAAAACGAATAATTTCTAGGATGCGAAAGAGGGCTAGAGCAACGTCTTTACTTGCTACAGAAAATCCTTGGCCTAGCTTAAGAATGCTGCCGGTAACCACTGATGTTTTACTAGAAAGGATTCAATGCCAATCGTTTTAGCCGGAAAAAACTAGTACAATTTCTTTTCGATTTTCTGTAAGTCAAACTAAGCTTTCTGATTTTCCTCCGAACGTTCGACGTTGATTGAAACAATTCTATATGATGTTAAATACTATAGAAGTTCTGCGACTAGTTCTCCACTTTAGCTCAAACGAAACGTGCACATATGTAACCGATGGCGACTTATCCCTTCACTTATTTAGAAGACAGCAATTTCAAAGTGCTTTAGGTTTTTCAATTTCATTAATACCAAGAGTCCCCAGACTCCTTAAAATTTTGAAATTCCTAAGGCAGAATAGTTCAGTTTACATTCACAAAATCATACCACTTGCTAATATTTGTTTAAACGTTGAGACTTATTTTGCGACTATATGTATAAAAATTTATTGAACAATTTCATTTCAAGTTTGAAAAATTCATATTTTGCACGAAAAATGCTCGACTCTTCAGACAAGAGGTAAAAGAATCTGCCAGAAATGCGCATCATTTCATGCGTGACAACCTCACCCACGCGTGTGCAGAGGATAATCAAACTTCCTCATTTCAGTGACTGCATTTTGACGGTTTAATATTCAACACTCTTAACACGCTCCCTATTGCGTGCGAGGTCGCGAGGCATTGTAGCCCGAGTAATCAACCAGTTGATGGGTATTAACACATGTCCGCGTTGTTGTTGCGTTCACACGGTCGCTGTCAATTACACACACCGTATGAATGCACCGCCGGCCATCTGGGCAGTGACTGTCAACCAGTTAGGACGACGAACCATCATTCATCATTGGCTAGGCTAATATTCCAACCGAACTGCTTGCAATTCTTCGAGTCAGCGTTGTGGTAATGCTTCAGCTCTCTCTCTCTCGAGAGGGTCTTGAAACGGTTAACGTACGATGTAGGACACAAAGTTAGCATTTCACCAAGCCACGACATGAAGTAAGAGAAGCATCATGCAAAAAGATTTGAAAGCCATAAAAGATGTTACAAGGAAGCTGAAGTACAATGCAAAAACACGAGGTTAAGCCGCAAAAATAAATTAACAAAATTTACTAGAAGATAAATCCTACCGACACGTTTAATAACTGAAGCGGTTACCAGAGCAACGGACGACACAAATATAACAAGCACGTCAACAAAGCACCGTAGGGTACCATAATTTCGTTTAGTTTATACTTTCTTTTACATCTACGTATTTACAGAGAATAGCTGGGTAAAGCAAGACCCACAGGTAAACAACTTTAAGGTACACAAAACTTATTAACAGAGGTATAGTTTGAGAGATCTGGGGAGTTGTAGACATGGTAATAGCCATTATAAAAAATCTACATACCATACTACCTAGCTAATGACGATATGACAGTTTCTCAGACATATTTCACGGTTTAGTGCCATTGCTCATTACATATATCAAGTGACAACACTACACCCACCTTCACAGCTTCTGAAGACGCAGCAGCTGCTTCTGCAGGCTCTTCAGCAGCGGGGGCCTCGGCTACGACAGCGGCCACCTCTTCCTTGGGGGCTTCCTCGCCTCTCGCCTGCAAGTAAACCGTTGGGGCAACTGTAGAACTTATTCCGAGCAAGATTTTCAACACCGTGTAGTGATAATTCCCAGCTTCAAATTTCTCGTTTAACGAAAGGCAAAAATAAAACCAAGAAATTGCAGGAAGAGTTTGAAATTAGTATTTCCATTACAATGACAGAGCGAGACCTTGCACTTTCAAGATCATGAAAGCAGCAGATTTACTTTTCCGTAATGAAAATATTGCATGTTCACTTGGAAACTAATAGCAAACTCTAGAAGTAGCATTTGGAATCTTCAACGCAATAGCTAATATCTAGAACAAAGCTTAGCAACTTCTCCGATATCTTTGGCCATTTCACTGAACAGTTACGTGAAGGGTCAATAATATACACGTATCTAATACAATTATTTCAAGAACCAGGACCCTTAAGCAAAACTGCCATTCTTGGCAGAATTCCTAGTGCTTCATACTATGTAACCGATATATTTTATCGGTGCGTTTCATGCGCAACATCAGTAGGTGACAACATATCAGCCCTAGCAGTGGCCCGTGGATAGGCCCATCTCAGCTAATTTCATGTCAGTAAAATTGTCAAGTCTTCGCTGCTTTCACGTACAAAAAACTCAATCCGGGACCTAACGCGAGAAAATGCCCACATGAATTTACGCTTGTTCCACGGCACTTCATACGCAGCAAGACCGGGCCACTCAAACCGGGAGATATTGAAAATCAATGAACGTTAGAAGCCAAATTATTACCGGGAACTTTTTAACGTATGGAAGATTATCGTTTCAACAACAGCGAGAAACTAAAGCTATTTAGCCAAGAATCTAAATCACAGGAAGAGGAACCGAACGACGTTGGGTAAAAGCAAGTTTACCACCGCAAAGGAAATTTTAAATTTCACTTTATAGGCACCGAGAGGAGTTCCTGAATTGTTACCTCAAGTGATAATGTAAAATCAGTAACCTGGTCGGGAACAATTTGAGCATTTCGATTAATACACTAATTTGTCCAACACTAAATATGTTCTATGAAGTTCCAATAATTCAGCTTTTGGGTTGGTGAATAGCATTCATAGCGGCACCAACACAGCAAAAGTATATCTTCCATCGAGTTTGTAACCGTGAATTTTACCATTTAGCTAGAACTACGGGTGAAAATCTCTGAAATCACCATTTGGACTTTTAGTTAATCGATACTGTCATTAAATTTGAGCATCACGATTCGAAAGCAAGGTTGCGAGTGTAAACCTGCACTGCGGGTGTGGTGTTGGCCATGTTGAGCTGTGAGTGCTGACACTGGGAATGAGGTGAGGCTCCTAGCACGCCCAGACACAGAGTGGCAGAAGCGGAAGAGACGCGCCTGTGCCAGAAAAGCCAGGCTAAAAACCGTCTCGCAAATGCGGGGAGCAGGCCAGGCAGCTACGCAGCGATCTTTCGTACCGATAGTTTATAGTCGCCGTAGTTACATTAGGCTAAACACATTGCCAACGCACTAATTGTTTTCAGGTGACTCAAATAGTCATCGAGCTGAAGGCCTCAACGTGACCGAAAATTGAATGGTTAATTAGTTTAAAGCTCCCTACTTAGATGAAATGAGATTCAGATTCGTAGAACAATACGAATGGATCACTCAGTATAGATCAAGGAAAACTGAATCTATGCATAGGCGTGTTCCCCCAAAATTATCTGTGCATAGAAACGTTAAGTTGAGCAAGAAAAAGATAATCTGGGGAATTAGGAAAAAGCATGAAAATGGAAAGGAGCAAAGTGGACACTCAAGATAGAAGTCCAAGGCCTAGCTAAAGCTGAGGTCATCTAATGAACGTGACCAAACCACTGCTGCTTTAGATAATATAGAGCATCGATTACAGCAATACGATAAGAATTCCTAGGAACTGGTAATAGAGTATCAGATTCCCTCCCTCCCCTCACAGTTCTCGAGTCAAAGTGCTAGGAAACCATTCGAAGCTCACCCAAAACAGTTCTCGGTTAACTCGAAGCGCCATTATTGATGCAAGCACGCTTTGTACGTCAGAAGAGGCTATTCTCCTACAGACGAGCTAGAGCTAGTCCGACGAGACAGCTGAAGCAGCACACGTCTGCGGAGTTTACACGACGGAGAGCAGGCCTGCCCGTAAAGCTCTTCCCCTGATAAGCAAGCACGGCCCGACAGTGATAGGAGCAGCGCTAAGCCCAGCAGCTTACCAGCTACAAGAAACACGAAGCAGGGACGTACACCAGCTGCTCCTTCTGTATATTATACGAAGAAGTTGACAAAATTTCCTACTTCCAGAGTCTCGTGACATTTCTCGCAAATGCGACACAACAGTGCCCGACCTCATAAAATGATGCAGCACAAGGGAAACGTAGAAGCTACGCAGGGAACTAGGGTCAAACTCGGCCAGCTATGCCACACAGGAATGCAAACCCAAGTCTCCCTGCCAACAACAACAAAGTTAAACCACTGTAGGTAAAAAAAACTGTTGAACAAGGAATTCAAGAGCCACGAAACTTCCGCTGAGAGCATTCTTGAGCCCGCCACACAAACCGAGGAACTGTTTGAGAGGACACTGCGATAGCATTACATGTACGTCACGTATGAGAACACATTCCAGTAATTCAAATGGAAGTTACCAACACAGCGAAAGCTTCATCACTAAGCCTGTGCGTATTCATACTAGAGCTTCGAGGAGAGTTGGGGGCTCGAGATTGACCAGTAATATTCACCAAGCTAATTCGTTTTTTTCAACTTGGATCTTTGATTATGTTAACATTATTCGCCATAGCAGTAACTTGTCAGATATTCCACCAGATTTTTGCGTTTTACTGTATCGTAAATGGATCGATCATCTGGGTTTCCAATTACCAAAATACGTCGAACTTTAGGCGGTAAGCATTTTATTTTTCTTATTTACTACTACGCATTTGCTCTTGTAAGGTGAATCTTGCGCTATTAAATGAGGCAAGAATGATGCAAATTGTGCAACATAATTACGTACAAAATTATTGACCAAATATTCGAAATCACAAAATTTATACGAATACGAACTGAATGAAATATGTTGTGTACCTATACATTAGGAGTACAGCAATCTGTGCAAAAAAAGATATCCGAGTGACTTAAGAGACGATTATGAATTCAAGATATCCTTTAGTATCAGTACACCTAATACAAAGAATCCTCTCATTTCTGAACTCAAACAATGCGAAGAAAAACGAAAATCAACATTGAAATGGAGCAAATTATTACGATAGAAAGTCAGAATACCAACATTTGAGACAACCTCCTCGGCTATGAGCCCTCCCCTCCGCGACACTTGTTTTACATGAAAAAGACATGTGTAGGTTTGGGAGAACACGACTGGTTTAACACGTTGACCGCCACGTGGACCACATGTGGTACACGAGNAGAGATATTTGTCGACTTGTAATTTTACCTGTGTCGAGAATGGCGGTTAAAGTGTTAAGGAACAAAAAAATGATATACAATGCAATGAAAAGTTCATATTAATATAGTGTGAACTCAAAATATGCCTAGTATGAAAACGTCATTCTATGAATATAGGCAAGGCTCGTCCCATCATTCGTTAATAAAAATGAACAAGCTGTTTAGAATAATCAAGCCTTAATTTTGATACGTCGAGGATTCAATGAATATTCTCTGTAGTAACACGTTAAGACAAGCGACATTTACAACGCGAAAGACTTTATATCGTAGATGTTTCGCATCCCCTCGACAAGGTTAAAATTTTGTAGAATATTCACGAGCGTAAGGAGGTTTTGGATTTTGAGGGCCCCATTTCCTTCCGAAAAGTCAAAATAGATAACCCATTCACACGTAGGAAATTGTAACGCTGGTCCACATAACTCACGTTTGTTTCGCAATTTAAAACCTGAAATACTGATTTGCAAGGTCTCTCCAGTTATCTCTCATTTTATAGCTCAGTTACTTTTTATACTCTAAATTTTTCATGCACTTTAGTCTAAATTCTTAGTCAAGGAATTACTTTGTACATTGTTACTACCGAGCGTGTCGATCGAAAATTTTCTGATGTCGAGACACGTCTACATAGAACTAATGAAGCTGTTCCAGAACTGCCGATCCAAAACGTTACACTAGGCCAGGGTAACATTCATTCGGCTGAATGTTCTGGTAGACTATGCCGACTAATGCAGTCGGAAATTAATTCAGGATTTTACCATGAACGAATTACCCTAATAAAAAATATCTACATTAAATCACGCGTTATCACTCGTCGGAGTTACCTTCAGGGTAACTATAAAACGGCACAGTCCATAACAGTGACTACTCGGCAAGACGTCAAGTAAATTACAAGCAATACGAGAAAGTCGAACGTCCCCGCACACAGTTGACGCGTCCACTTTAACTAGAAGGTTTTTGACCCACGAGACGTTCACACCGAGTGCTAAACGAAGATGTCGCATTGAAAGCAACGAAACTAATCGAGGCATAGCTGGTCTATAAAAAGGTATAGTGACAAGGGCAACCCAGATACAAGTTTTATTATGGCAAGAAACTTAGGCGTTTATGGGTCATTGCTCGACTAATTACGTAATAAGAGAAAGGCGTTTCCGATTTTCTGCTGGTCCATTTGCGGACAGAAATATAGCAGTCATGTCGGTTCAATATCCCCAGATGGATTTTATATCTTTCTGCAACACCTTGAAACTTTCCACAAATTCTACGTAGGAAAGAGTAGAAGTACCAACATAAAACTGATGCCTAAAATTGAAATCGCAGTCAACAGTGCTTCAAGCAAACTACACATTAAACCGAGGTGAAGTATTTTTAAAATCAAACGGCCAATGCTCAGGAATCTCCTCACCGGTATGTTCAAGTCCAACTCACAGTTCAAGCTTTAGGGAACCAACAAGCTTCATCTGCGACCTTTTGAAGCCTTTCTAAAATGGGAAGGCTTACCTATCGTAATGTCAAGACGAGCAAGAGCTCTTGTGGTGCAAACAGGGACGTCAAAAGAACGAGAAACCCTCTCTCAGATTTGTTATTTAGACGAACAAAAATTTGAGGAAATTTCAAATAGGATTCATTAATGAAGCAATGGGTTAAATGATGAAAAGAAAGTAGCAGGCGCACATCAACAAATTCCACCAACTGTCTCGTTCGAGTAGCACTTATAAATGCCATTGAAGGAGTTCATTGGCCGAAAACTGACACTTTGCCTTAATACACTTAAGTGATGTAGGTCAAGAAAAAGTGCAGTGGCATGCGGGTTCAAAAAGCGGAAGTAAGGAGACGGCTACCTAATGCATTGGCAGAGCACCAAGGGCGGGGGTCATCTCGGCAGACATGCATTACAGTAGCACTCCACCGTGACGGCAAAAACTCTGCACCATAGAGCTGTTCTTCTCTGTAACACGGCGTTTAAACTTGACTGAAGGGGATACGGTAGGTCGCGAGCTCCGATTATCAGCGCTGGCATTACAAGATCTAGCTATAGAATAGCTTAATGTGAACTATGAAAACCCAACCAAGGGTTCAATGCAGTACGTATGTAGTGGTCCCATGAATAATTTTACATGTAGTGAAATTATTCTAATTTCAAGCAAGAAATGTGTGATCCTATTTCTTTAACTTCTGCAATAATTTGTATTAACTTCGACAAACGAGAACTTAATAGTTCAGAAAAAAGCGAGTAACGGTACGCTAAATAGTTACGCAATTAACTGTGCGACAGGACGAAAAGAAATGCCCAGGGCCGTTTCTCCCAAACTGAAGAGTACAATAATAGAGTAACTATTACGTCAAAGTCCCCTTAAACACGTCTACATAAAATTCAGCACGGCTTTAGCACCAATGACAAATTCAACTAATCTACCTCATGTTTACAATCGTTAATTAATATTAGCTGTACAACTTCATATAACTAAAGTTCAAAGATTTTCCCAAAAAAGGTATCCGGTAAAGTGAGAATTTATTATAACGCGTCAGAGGTTTCAAATGAGCAATTTTTAGAAATCTTCAAAAATAACGATGTCTTGTCTTCAATGGCGGCGGGTGTGCGATTCATCTAGTGCGTAATAAACACAAGATGCCCTCAACTCTCAGAAGCTCTAACAGCCTATAAATAGACAAAGCTGATCTCTTCAGTGGCCCCTCGAGCCGCGACATGTGTTGCGCACAACGGTGTAGAGTCAAATGCATCTGCGTCTTCTCGACGAAAAACCCATGGCATTAGTGCCAAACGAGCCAAGGTTTCGTGAAGTGTCGCCACGGCTCCTATAAAAACTAAAGTGGGCCACACAGATCAACCTTGAAAAAGTTTATGCGAACGCCTCTTCGCCATACGTATTTAACCTCCCCACACGTCTAAAATTATCTCTAATCGCCGTTCAGGAGATGGTTTTTCATCGTTCGATGATTTTTTTCAGGTTTAGTATTGTCATTCATGACAACAGAACGTCATGTCCATAAGTTATTCAAACCTAATCTTCAATTCTCCGATGCCGCTCAGATTACAAAACTAACTTTCGTTGCAGACATTTTACTGTCACTTCGCTTTACGTATGTGACCGTTTTAGACACGCCTATCACTAATTGGAATTCTAAATAAAAACATTTTATTGAGCCACAAGGTCTAGAATTTCTGAAAGGTCGTACTAAACCGACTCACCATTGGTGTGAATACATAAAAAATCAGGAATTGAAACACGTTGGGTAACCTAATTAACACGACTATCAAGCCTAAACAAAAAATAGCCCTATTGACTCCCACTTCAAATTTCCTACTATGAAACTAATTTGACAATGCTCCATAATTCAACAAGAATACAATTCTGTGAATTTCAGTAACAAGAGTTTATTAGCATCCGTTTCTATAAAATTCCATATTTACGAAATTGTTCGTCATCGAATCGCTTACACCTAGCAATTTCCGGCGAGGCAGGGCGGGACTGCTCGGTCTAACCCCGTCGTCAATTGCGTCAGAAAGTATTTTATAGGAACTGACCTGCTTAGGCGGATCTGCTTAGGTACGAAGTTCTTTAGCGTCGGGTTGGGAGAAAATGACCCTGGATAGGTAGCTGTGTAAGGTTCAGTGTAGGTTCCCTATGAACTACAAACTAGCTGATCACGTGACTCGTGCACCCAGAGCATGTGTACGTAAGACGATTGAAAGAAAGCGAAGATTATAAATGATAGAGTGCGACGATATCTCCTTTTGGTCTCTTGTTGGATGAAGTGTCAAAGATGTTGACACGTGCGTACTATTATGGGAATCCTGAATAAAAACAATATCACTACAATTAAATCAACAACTATACGGTCAAGTTTGGTGCTATCACGTTTAGTTCATCGAACCTCAGATGAATACATTCTTACTAAAGATTGCCTTTCAGCAGCCGCATCAAACTAACTTGTCAAACTCCAGGAAAATTTATAAGCTTTAGAATTTTACGGTCGACGCAAGTTCTCTGACGCACATTTCGGAAATCAGTTGTTGCTCAATGAAATTAACGACGTAATTCACGTTGAACTCTATGCGTTAACTTCTCTCTTTAACAAGAGAGAGTTCACCGATCGGTACTTGGGGCAGTAAAGAATGAACTGTAAAAGAATAAAGAATTCGGTGAACTCGAAAATTACTCCCACACGAGTTGTATGCACCTTCAAATTGAGATGTAGCTTATCCAAAGAAAATGTCCCTACTCTTCGTGTTTGTTTCACACCGAAGACTGCATAAATGATCTTGGGAGAAAACGCGCGCCCGTGAAAAAATGTTCATGCTAGAAAAAATTAAACAGGAATGTTTAAGATATTTCCGAGTTTCGTTGAAACTCTGAATGGAAATACATTGGGAAGAAAAATGAATTTCAGTATTAACTTGAAGCGAAAGAAGTCAAGTTTAGTTACATTCTGCAACGTTTTATATTGCAGGAACATTAAAAATAAGAAAGCTATGACAGACTAGGATTCTCTATTACCGCAAGTCCAACCACTTCATTGCTAGTGATCAAAAGTATTCTTACCTAAATTTGTCAATGTCTACAGCAGAAGACCACGAGTTGAAATCTAGCGCTGAAGCTTCCAACTAGATAAACATCATTTGGCTAAATTCCCGGTTTATCTCGAGTCCGCTAAGAAACTTGAACATAAAAAGTAACTTTAATTGGCGAGGCACACAAGCACAAAATTTCCTCGCATGTCATGCTCGCCACAGTCCTTCACGCGAGCTGTAATTGAGCCTACGTATTGCCTAGACTAGGAACTAAAGCACAGAAAAAGACTTTACTCGTGACACGTATGCGCGAGCTTTGTTACACGCGGAGTCAACCTTCCTAACGAGAAACTGAAAGGGGGGGAAGAAGAGAGAAGACAAAGGGGGAGAAAGGGAAGAAGAAAAGGCAAGGAGCAAGGGGCGGAGATGTAGATTAGGCCTAGCACACCCGAACTCCGAAACCACCCGAGTCTGCTGCAACGAGTGTTGCTGAAATGCCGAGGCGTCAGCGCCGAGAAGCGTCTCCACATGTATGGCAGCCGTGGGCGTCACTACTGACGACAACACCAATCCATATAAATACACTACAGGATTGCCAGCAAGCGTAGATGTGCTTCTACAAAGTCTCAACGCATGCAAAGTGAGTACATGCCAACACCGAATAAAGGCATAAAACCAACCACCACTATTGATGTCAACGATACGAAGCTGCCTCGGTTTCAAAACTGGATCTTTAAACAAAACTGAAATTAATCGCCTCGTTTCATTGAAATGGTTTCCCGAACGATCGACTACATTTTCCCGACTTTCACTTCAGATCAGTTTGTTATTATGCCCCTAATAGTGTTTTTTTCAGGAATGTTGGATTACTTTGAAATTAACTATTGATAAGCATAGCGTCGCGCAACGTAGCCAAGCTGTGAAATTCTATCGACGTGAGGAGTCGTTCAATAGTGTGGACGAGTTCCATGACGTCCCGGACAACTCAGGGTATCACTAACTTTGCTCTAAAGAGTTCTCCGTACCCACAACATTTTTTTTACAAGGTGTAGTTCGTTTCTAACATTTGAAACCTGAAGATTGTAAACCTCTGCTCTAATATGTGTTCAGAATTCAGAAATTGCGATTGCGAGGAGCTTTTGTAACTTTCTACGAAAGAATTTTCACAATTGTCTCATCTCACTAAAAATTCCAAAACTTGTTAAAAAAACTTTATTAAATTTCAGAAAGCCCCAGCGACTGCCCACCCTATTCCTAGGTATGAACTCTATCGCTGAAGGCACAAGAACGTGATAAATCATCTATGGATATCTGAAACCTAAGATTCAAGTATTTGGGCCTTGTGATTCAAACTTCAGCTCAATGACGGAAAATTTAACAACACCATTCGAATTTCACATGGCTTTACGAGTATAAAAATTTATCGGTCATCTTAATAATGAAATTATTCTCATGCACGTTGCACAAACCAATCAAATTTATTTTACCTGTAGGATGGGACTGCATTCGTTCACCAATCCCGTTTTATCTAAAACTATGTAAAAATGGCAGTCTTAACTGCAGTGATTAGTGTACAAAAGATGAGACCTTCTCAGACTCGAGAATAGGTCAAATGTAATCTGTATTCATAAGGCGTGAATACGTCAAGCCAAATGTCGCGCATAAACAGAGTAGGTAAAATATCCTGTTCCACCATTACCAGTCCCAACCAATTATTTCGCGAACCTTAATTTGAAGTAATATTTCGATCGTAAGGAATCAAAACTAAGTTCAATACTCGTCGAGAACTTTAGCAGCCCAGAATACGTTAATTTTCCTTTGAATACGTGAATACGTTTATACTTTTACTGTTCATTGAGATAGTAAATGTATTCAACAAACCCATTTTACAAAATAGAAATTCTTCACCCAACAATGTGCTTTTGGCTTTTCATTAGCCAAAATCCGCACGAAAACGCGAGAATCTTACAACATTAGAAATTATACTAAATTTTCTAAGTCACAGTTCAATTCAGAAGTGAAAATTTGCTCCCTGTAGAAATTAATAAAAATATCCGAGAAATTCACCTTTGTAAGCAAGTCCACTCATCACTTGGTGCCTCTGATAGCACACTAGAGAGTATCAGTGAAAGAATCTGAAGTGTCTTGGCTCGAACTTGCTTTCATCAGAATAGGAAACTGATATACCCGGACAACCAGCACCACGAGCGCCAACGTTACTTTAACGTCTCGCGCGATTGTGAACAGAATCTCCACAGAAGTTCATATTGAAAACTTCAAAAAGTGCTAAAAAATTAGCAAACAACGTGACTAATTAACAGATCCATACCTGGTTTTATTTATTCACGTTCATAAAAACTTGGCTGTCGCAAAATTAGATTTGTTGCGCTCGACAACCATCACATTTCTACTTCATTGAATAGGCAGAAAACCTACAAAATTTATACGAGATTGTACCGTAAAGGAAAATTTCAGCGTGTTCATACAACCAGCTAAGCTAACCAGCTACAATAATAATCTTAGGACTAAGATGAAAACCCAAGTGGTAATAAATCTGTTGTATGGTAGGTATGCCGACCTCCTGCCGTGCTGGACCAAAAAGAAAGATAAGCTCTATAACAAATGGGCTCCGACTACACGCAACATTATTTATTTTGATTACTAACGATTGTACAAAGGAGCACTTCTCCAAAGGGTCCGAGCTAGGACACGCGGTCCTAGCACCACAGTGAAAAAATCCTTCGTGTACATCATGAAGGAATAATTCCACCTACCATCTCCAATGTACGCTTTCTGACGTTTTGTAACCCGGGTGGGAATATTTGAGACTTTGTGCAAATGCATTTTAAGATCGCCGATTTCCTAGTTGGAAATATCAAGTCTCGTTCTGTTTTTTATTAAATTCAAGGAACAACAAGCTAAAACTACTACCACCAGAAATGCGACAGCCAATATTTGCACATTTTACTTGGAATTGAATCTTGTTTCTTAGTCACAATTTTATGGTGTAGCAAGAAGCTTGTAGAGGTCAGCTCTGGAGGGGTAAGCAATAAGCAGAAATTAGTCTGGTGCAAGTTGGTCAATATCAGAGGGCAGGAAAACTATTTTAAGACTGCTGGGGAGACCGGCCGCACACCGGAGGTGCGCGTCCCGCCCAGACCACACTGGCCATGGAGATAAATTTAGACTTCATTGGTTAGGCTTCAAATTCGTGACCTCAGCGTTTCGAATGAACATTTTCATTTGTTAGTAAGGCAGTTGGACTACCGCCAAATTGATGCGACGCTCTGATCACGTGGCGCACCAACACCTGCAGGGCAACGGGAGCGTCTGCTTGTACAACGTGAGTCACTCGGCAAAGCGACCTGCTGTGCAGTATAATTTTACGTACAATCGTATGCTGTGCAGTAACTTTTACGTTCTATCATTCAGAAAATCATTTCCCCACCCACAGCCTGAGAGTAAACGAGTCGCCTTGATTTCCAGACAGCACATTTCATCCGTGAAATACACTTACCTGCACAACGGGTACTCCTTTGCCTATGAATAAGCCCATCAGCCATCTGATGCAATCCATGATTGAATCAAATACTACTTTTTAATTAAAGCAATTCAATATTACTTTTATCCTATACTTTGAAGGACTGTAGATTCCTGAAACCGTTGGTATATTATGAGCACACCACATACGCAGCGTTCCCGTATTGAATGAACGATACGTTTCAGATATGTACGAAACCGAAATTTACACAGGACACAAAAAAAGAAACTCCCTCCACGTTTATTGCACGCGCGTTACCAAGACAACTGGAAGTGGTACGCTAGAGTGGAATGGACAGGACATGAAACTAGGAGGCTTTCCTATGGTGGCACCCGTTAGCAGACTGAGCACGCGGTGCCTGCAGCCGCCCAAGCCTGGCGCCGGCAATGGCTCAGCCACCAGCACACACCGGCCCGACCAAGGCAGCCGCTTTTACTGATCATGCTTGTAGCTCGCTCCCCTCGTGAAGAGGGCATGACAGAGGCATGACAGAGGCATGACGTGGCGAGGCTTTATCAAGCAACACGGGAAACCGCAGTGAATCACAGCGTCTCGTTTTGATACATAGATTTTCTAACAAAGGATTGCTTTATTTAATCGAAGAAATATAGATGAAATCGTTTATTCTGGTTCGATGAACAAAAAATTTCTCATTCAAAATGATCAAGATTTTATTTCCATTCCAATCTATAACTGGTCAATAATTCGCACACCGTAGATTTCCCGGGGCTAATATTTAGTAATTTTGCCTCTACCAAATCTGTACAGCATACAATTCAATAGTGGTAAATCTCAATTACCACGGAATACTAACAGTCATTAAAAACTCTTTCAACTAAATTTGGGCTATTGAAACTGTCCTTGGGAACACTTAACTGCACACCTTTCCTCGCTCATTTGAGTGCATGATCAGAAAATCGTTGAAGTTTATTGTACCAGCTAGACAATTCAATAAATCGACCGGAGAAGTCAAATAGTAAAGCTTGCGGTACGTACGAAGATTCATTCGTTTAACTTACGAATAAACAAGATCGCTGGATCTACTCGTTAGGCCTGCCCCACGATTCGCTCGAGGCCCGTGAACGAGGCTACTGATCAATTTAAATTGCACGTACCTCTACAAAAACCAACGATTTTTAAAATTTGAATTAAATTTTGAGCTTAGTGGGCACTACAGAGCAAAGCCACTCGTGCATTCAGAACCGAGATGAAGACCTGTTTTCCAGTCTACTCCAAGTGGCAACTTGCGTGAAATTCATTTATAACTATGAGCAATGGGAAACTTGCAACTTTCTTCTCGGTATTTTATCGATTCAAGCCCCTTATAAAATGGGCTCCTGAACAGGATGGACGGATGTCAGGCACGAAACGGGATTTACACGTTCCTGAAGCACCACGAGAATCGCTCTTCGCAGCAGCAGTGCTGAAACAAGTCCAGTACGAGCGGCTGTCAAAGGAATAAGTGAAGGAGTACTTTAAGCTCCTTGGAAGAACTCTAAGCGTCCTGCCAACCTGCATCAACTAGCGCTGAAATGTGCGCAAGAGTTTGAATTTGATACTTCGTCTGGACAGATTTCAAAGAGACAAAGCCTGCAGAATTATCTACGAATAACTCGTTAAGGCACAACGGAAATTGTGTATTCCATTGTTTAGTATCATCAAGGACTATTTTATCACTGCAACATTATGTGCTACATTTACCTAACTGGTAATACGCGTGCTTTACTGGTTTACAAGTTTAATTCAGATGTACTTTTTTCTGCTCCCTTAACCCTCTTGAAAAGTCAAGAATATTTCTATCCGCCTTTTATGCCCCACGCAACTTAGCATCTGATTTCAGGAAGTTCGACCTTTCAGTACGGTGTTCATTTTCGCAAATGTTAATGCCTAGTATTTGTGACTAGCTTTCCTGACTCCAGTCTGCCATTCAATTTAGGGAAGATTGAATGCTAATCAAGACGCCTTTTCTGACGAGCTCTGTACCAGAGCTGGGCAGCGCTACTTTGAAATGTAGCGGCCGCT
>VOMN01137602.1:0-15980 GCA_014899125.1 Orchestia grillus | reverse complement strand
GAATTAAATCCTATGGACAATTACGTGTGGAACATTGTTGAAAAGAAGACTAATCGACATCATCATAGTATCATAGCTTCACTGAAGGCCTCTATTTTTCTGGTGATGTCCAAAATTGATTAGTAATTAGGAACATTTAATTTCAGCTTGTCATCGGTTTTGGACCAGCATAGAAGCAGTCATTGAATAATTTGATGAAAGTATCATCGAGGATATTTGTACAAATTTGATTTAAATGTGTAAATTATTTTTTGCTAAAATGTCGTTTATTTAGCATACTAAATATACCCTAAAGGAGCCCTGATATATATATATTGTCAACACCGATGTTAGTATACATATAATCATAAACATTTTCTTAAGTGTTCTGAGAGTACCGTCAATTTTAGCCGGTTTTTGCCAGAGGTTTTGTTTCACAAAATGATTAGGT
Organism: Orchestia grillus; assembly: GCA_014899125.1. NCBI lineage: Eukaryota > Metazoa > Arthropoda > Malacostraca > Amphipoda > Talitridae > Orchestia > Orchestia grillus. The sequence continues at coordinate 15,550 of VOMN01137602.1, read as the reverse complement.
TGCTTGAAAAATCAGAACCGTTACGGTAAATCAAATGGAGAGATACACTCTGTTATGCTTTAATTGTATGAATGGATCTACTCGACTCGGAGCTTTAAAGATGCTCCATTATTTACTGCTAGCACTAAATGCCAGTGTGTGCATGTACAGCGTCGAACGTTTGACTTATGTTGCCTTCCCTGATGAGTACGCCGAGAACTGGAAGTCAATCGTGGAATTTCTCATATCTATGTAACTAAACAATATGAACAAAATAATTGCAGACCTGTGTTTTTATTGCTAATCATAAAACCTTCCAATTCTTGCACTGATGGCGCATAAATCTAGTTCAAACATTCTACAAACTTCACGTTGAACTGCTTCTGAATAAATCGTAGAAATGTCGTCCCTTTGATAATTTGATACGCTCTGTGTGTACATTGAGACTAAACGTACCTTCGACGAAATAATAATATCTGGTTACTGTAAAATATGCTAAAATTTTTAATGCTGTACATCTTTATATTCGGTACAAATTTCATAAAAATTGAGCTCATAATTTTTAAAGTTTGCAGTTTTAATATTTTTTTAACTTGGGGCGGGACTGTAGCTTCACAGATCATCCGTTTCAATGACACTATGAAAAGAAAGTCGCAGAAAGTTTGCTGCATTTTTCCGTTAAATTGTTTACTCCATTCGTGCTTCATTGTACGATGTACGCTACAGAATTGCAGGCGGCTTCTCTTGGCTGTCTCCCGACACGAACACGCTTTGCAGTGGGAAAGAGGGAAAACTGCACTCGTCGGGTAAAGTTTCCCTCACTTCTATCGATTCACCCGCAATTTCTCTGTCGTGCTACTCAATCTAACATAAAAATCGCACACTATTTGGAAAGCATTTATCTCAACTTGGTCCCATTTATTTTATTTTATAATTTAATGAGCCTCACTGCGGACGTTTTTCATACTAAATTATTTCGTGTTTATACTGCTGTATGGATACTTTAAGCACCGTATTTTTTCCGTTACAAGTAAACTATTTTTATTAGCTTCTTCCATGCGTTACTGGAAGAAGCAGGTGTTGTGTTTTTCTCCGAAATAACTTCTAAATGTATCCTTCCACTGTTATGCGGCGCACTAAGTTTGGAAGTAAACTAAGGATTAGAATTTTATTACTGGAATTATTTTTTGGACTTATATGATCAGAAATTTCCTAATATGTCATGCTTGAAAATGTCGAGTGCACATGTTCAGCCACGTTCATTTTTTAAGCTGATAAATGTTTGCGAACCCGTGCCAAATGATTCAGATTAGCTCTCTAAAACGGAGTAAAGCATTGAGAGAAAGTTCAAATGCATGCTCTACTGAATAAGAATAACAGAAAATAATGTTTTTCCAACATCAGTAGGTGTGTCGATTTGCCCAGTCGCAGAATGGGCAGGGCTCGTTGCGCACTCTGTTTAGGGTGTAGTTTAGATTTTGAGGCAATCGCGTCGTCTCAGTTTGTTCCTCTTGTTTTCTCACGAGAGGGGGCAGGCGTGTTGCGCTGCTGACCTGCAGCACTACACACGGCACATGAGGCACTTATGAGAATGAATCTCGGTTTTAAATCGAAGTGCAGGTTTCTACATGTACTATGAAATCATGCAAATTTACTCGAGTCAATACATTCTTTTTATTTATCGTTTTAAAAATGTGTTGTTGAATGTAGATTGTATTTCAGTTATCATTAATTTCTCAAGCACTTTAGACGCAGACGAACAATTGAATTTCTCTCGTTAAAGAATGGTTACTACCGCTGGGATTGTGAGAGAGGGAGAGAAATTGAGCTCCCTGGTGACAGTTTCTACAATTTTCAGCAATCATCGTACTTCGTTCGGTCACATTATTACTGTGAATATTACTGTGGTGTATAAGACTCTCTGACAGCCTAAGTGTGTTTACGTACGACTCCTATGACTTCTCCATGCTATGGCGAATTCTATTTCTGACTGAACTGCAAATGTCTCGATTCAAACGACTTTCTGAGGCTTGACTTCTTTCAGAAATCGTTTTCATGGTTGGATGAATGTCAATGACCATCTTTAGTACGGCCAAACTTGGAATCCAGGGAACACGACATAAAGTACACTTGGTGAAGTAAAATTAAGAATAATTTTATTGAAGTTTCTTTCTTTGAAGTTTTTAATGAAGTAGAACTCATTGGCATTTCTGGTAAGCCATTATTATAGTTTCGTTCATGAAGTGCTCTGAGAACTTGGAATGCCATTCAAGCTGGCAAAACCCTATGCAGCCTTTTCTGTATCGTATTTTTGGTTTAAAGCGTGGGATTGAATGATCAATAAACATGCATTACAATTTTGTTCTCGGATTTTACTGAAAAATGATAATTGTTCAGGAGTAGCTTGTATTTCTCTCATTGCATCAGTATGTTTTCACTTTTTTGCAATTTTTGGATTCTATTTCGATGTATAAATGAAGTACAGCAGTTGCAGTGGAGCTCTTCAATTTCATTTCAAGAAATTGAACAATATTTCATATCAACCGAAGTTCTTGGATATCCCGTTTTGAAAAATTGAGAAACCAGTTGATGAGGCTAATTCGTGACGTCGTGCCGGCAGCTGAACAAGGAGGTTCTATTCTTTTTTGCAAAAAATCTGAAGGCTACGTTCACTTTCAATGTACTTGACAGCTATCACTGAGAGAATTCTTTGGAGTGGAAGAGATTACCTCGCTGAAAGCTCGAGCGCTGACGTATTATTGATGAACAAATTTCTCCGAGGTTAGACTAGTTTCTGGTATGATCATTATTTGTTGATTTGTAGTTTGGTGAGTGAAAAAAGGCGTTTCAATTGAAATAAATGTTCACAGCCACAATTGAACATTCATGTTGCCTAACACCCGTTGTTCATCTTCAGAATGTAATATTACACGATCTGTTAACGTTTACGTTTTGTTTCATTGAACAAGGAATGTTTGTGAGCTGTACATTTTGTGCATCAGTTACTTCTTTTTTCATTCCCAAGTTACGTCGTATACATGAGTACCTTTTGTATGAAGGTAAGATGCGGTATTTAAAGTTTTATTCAATTGTTAGCTTTTGAAAGCTGATGATTTGATTCGTTTTCCCACTTAGCTTATGTTCCTAGTATTGGGTATGAAAGATTCATATTTTCAAGCTCTTTCATTACCGACTTAGGGTCATACACGAATGATTTTGTCATTATCCCAACACTCTTTTGAATGAGCAGTCATGAGTAAACGATGCAGTGATTTTCATAAAACCCAAAACCGTGTTCTGTGCGAGGTGAGGCCGCAGTCCTGCATATTTTAAGAAAGTTCTGACCTGGAACATCAACGATCTACTTTTAGTGGTCCTTCTATCGGGGTCCTTGCATTTGTTTAATGGTCGGTGATGGCGCCTAGAAACGAGGTATCTCTGGGAATAAAATTGGTCGAATCTTGGATAATGATGCCAGGGGAAAAGATTTTAGTTCATGGGTAAGGTTTTGAGTCGAAGTGAATGAGAAATTCATACAAGATCGTCAGGACAACATGTAAATTGAGGATGACCATCTGTTCAGCTGAAATACTCGAAGTTCCCGAGCCACAGTTGATGTGATCGATGTTACGGTAACCATCAATGTAGTTCAATTCAGTAAATCCCTGTCAATATTTTTCTTCTTGTAAATTTTTATTAGATGTGATGTGAAACTGTTCGGGTTTGTAGAAAATTGTACCCATTAATCAAATATAAGTTCATGAAACCAGGATGAAATTGATTACATGAGACTGGAATTTGACTTGAGGTCTAGAGTGTCATTCTAAAAATTGAAATTGAGGACATGAGCATTAAAAATTGATTTGATACATTCATTTCACCTTTCGGGCCATAATCCTGAAAAGATGGTAGAATTCGTAGCAATCGCTCTTTTCATTTTTGTTTAATTTCTGTGCACTGAACATATATTGAATAGAGGAGCTATATGTGGGACGAACATCCATGTGTAAAAATTGATATCTGTAGAACGTCAGGATGAAGAGAATAAAGGGCGAATTTTCATTTAAAAATGAAAGATTGTCGTAGTATTTTGCATTTCAAAGACAAGAAGTACAAATCGTGAGAAAAAGAAAGTACGTAAGAAAGTACGTACTTGATAATCGTAAGAAAGTACGAGGATTATCAAGTGTGTGAGAAATTTCAAAATTATTTGGTCGGTAAAAAGAAATGGGGGTATTTTGAGCCGCTGATGTCAGGGACTGAACCTGTCGACGCAAGAATTCCTGTAATGAATCCGAAGGCATTTAGTGAGGAAAACATATAGTCATTCTGAACGCCTTGTAGTCTTATATTTTCTTCAGCGACTTGTTGACTGCGAAAAATGTTGAAAAAGTTCTAGATAAGTGGACTTGTTTCTGTTACTTTTTTGGTGTGACGTGCTGCGGTAATGCTGAAGAATAAGAAGTTCTTCAAGAAGAACCTGAATAACTTTCTACAAGCTGTCCCTGATAGGCCGCCCTTGCCTCACTATCATCAATCGGCAAAGGGAAACGGTTTCATTCAACAGCTCGCGGATATGCGAAGAGACACCATGCACACAAACCGGCGGCACCCCAGTGTGGCCAGGGCATAAAGACCCAAACATTTTCAAGATATTGAAGATATGCTGCAGAAGTGACGCGATGCACTTCCCAGCGCTAAGTGGCGGTGTTGGAGTGATGCCGGCGCCTGAGAGCGAGGCTGGTGAGTGTTTTGAACACGGCGGCGGTGTAAGCTGACCCACCGTGCCGGGTGACGCGGCCGCGGTAACGCGAGCTGCACAATCGGGGCGGCGCTACAGCTGCGCCTGCTGTGAACCTCAGCTCAGCTGCAGAAATGCGGTCACCGCTGGTACCAGCGTGCTGCGAGTGCGGTACCGGCGCAGTAACCGAGATTCTGCTTGTTCTACGAGATGAGCCTCTCATCTAGTATGAAGTTCCTAAGCTGAAATGTCACTTCTCTCCGTACTGCGAAACAGCGGCGCATTTAAAGCTTTTTAAGTATTTTTGGCATTTTATTCTGTTAAAGATGGCGCAGTACGTTGAAACTCTAAAGTTTTGTCGTAGACCAGGCTGTGGCTTTAGTTTTCAAGCTCTGAACGAATTATTTGCAGGCCGTGCTCAATGCTACGAGCGCTTGAGAGGCACTGACACTGGCACATTGAAATATTTTTGCTGGTGAGGTTAGACTCTGCCGACTCCATAAATTGACGTTTATATAGGTCTGACTTCACGAAATGCTGCTATAGTACGGCCCCTCTGGGGACACTGAAGGCGATTGTCTTTCGGCGCATCTTGAGCACTCACTGACCCTCGGGTATACGTAGGCTTTCCGAGCGTGCCTTATAATTTCAAATACGTAAATCATTTACCATATTAAACTTAAAATGAACCTAAATCTTAGCGTCACTATTAAAAGCATATTAAATGTGATAACAATGAAGATGTCCCTTATATAAATAATGATGATGCTGAAAGAAAAATATTTTAATTAACGTGAAGCTATTCCGACTGTTCCATGGTACTGTCGTGACATTTTTCGTAACATCGACTAACCCGCCTGTACTGTATAACAAGTCAGTATTATGAGGTATCGTGTTCATTATAGGATCTAAATTTTCAATTCTTCTTGGTATCTTGCGGGAGTTGTCCCGTGGTCTGACCACCCAACATAGCGCAGACTTTGTACCCACGTTGTCATGGGTCTCACGCCGCAGACCCTGCTGACAGTAATATAAAACGTCCGTAGGGCTCATGTGTTACACGCTGGCTTTGAGCAAGCGCAGTTAGCAACTGAGGACTGCGAGAACTCTTTGGCCGCGGGGCCCCAAAAACCAACTTCCATGGCCTCGTAACCTTCAATCGTTCGGTTGAGACGAGACCAAATATTTGCCAGTTTTGTACGTTTATCGGAGCCTTCGCAGTATGAGAACCATTGAAACTGGACTTTCTACGTGTTGCACGAGAACCGCAACCATTGGAGCGCGTTGCATGAGGACCACAACCATTGAAGCGTGTTGCGTGAGTACTACAGCCATGGGAGCCTGTTGCATGAGGACCACAATCATTGGAACGTGTTGCATGAGGACCGCAACCATTGGAGCGTGTTGCATGAGGACCGCAACCATTGGNCCACGACCATTGGAGCGTGTTGCATGAGTACCACGACCATTGGAGCGTGTTGCATGAGGGCTTCAACCGTAGGAGCGTGTTGCGTCCAACCAATGCAACAGCGTCGCTCATTAACAGGTGCGAGTACGTTGTTCAAATCCAAAATGAAACGCATCGATTATGGGGGCCTTACGACGATTGTCAACCAACAACAACATTACACCCTGGTTTTAGTTGGAAGTTTCAGAGTGATAGGAGGTGGGGAATTTTTTTGAAAAATGACAAAGCGCGAAAACTTTTCTGAAATAAATACTTTTTAAAAATAGTGAAAGGATCCATGTGAGTTTATTTTATAAGCTCTATTGACAAAAACAAGTGGAGCTTATTAGTTAAGATTCTCTAGCGTGTCAGAAAATTAGTGTTTCCTTCAGAATTGAGAGACTTTTTGTTAAAATTGGTAACTCATCAAGCTCTTACTTCTCGAGAGCCGTACAGGATTTTTGAGCTTTACTCTGACGAGTGTTCAGGAGGAGACAGAATCCTATTTGTGTCTGTTTTCGTCCAGATATCCAGCATAATTCTCCAGTTATTAAAGAGTGTGTAAGTTGAGCAACACCGAAAATTTGAATAGAAATTACAGAAGCTAAGAGCTTAACTTCGCCGTCAAACAGCTCATATTTCAATGGGGAGCGCTCGAGTCTCATGTTGACTAGGCTGGGCTCGACGTGCCTCCAAGTGTCGAGAAAAGCTGTCAAAAGCCTCATGAGATCTCAAGTCCTGCAATAGAAGCTGCACGGCATAATTGATCGCTAAGAGAGAATATTAGGTCTCATTGTCAACAACAGCTTGGATTCGTTTCGACTAAAATAAGGTCTTATGCCGCAGCTCCAATGCGTCACATGATACCTACTCATCATTCCATTTAAAGTGTTTGTGCATCTCGTTTCTTAATCGTTACGTGTTAAACTTTTCGTATGTGAATCTCTTCAGGTGAAAAGACTAAGCATATATCGATTGCTGTGGGGATATGTAAATCTTGTTGCGCATGATTCGCCAGAAAATGTTCAACTTTGTCAAGAATGTTTTCAACTAATGACGTGCACGTGGTTGTATTCGTACTTCGAAGCTATTTTCGTTTGGTGTTGCGCTCAGTGACGCCGATACTTGTGTTGAATTGCTTTAGATATTAGTGGGCCAACATATGAATGGGCTATAAATTATCCAAGTGACGACTGAACAAATTCCCTCAGGTGAAATTCGCGTTGACGAGAAAGATATTCTTTTCCAATTCGAGGCTTGACGGCGGCTCCCGCAGTGCTGGCGTGTGAACGAGCGACCAACATTCGACCAAAGTTGGGCGCGTGACCGAAGAATTACGTCGAACTTTTTTTGGCGCACTTGGCCACTCAGTATCGATGGAAATTTTTTCCAGTACTTGTATGATGCCATCGAGGGAATTACTGCAGCTGGTCTAACAAATTACATGAGTGTAAATGCAAAAGGAGAAAAAACTTGAAGCGCGTTCCGTCGGCCGTACAACGAATGAGGGAAAGTTTGCAGCTTCACGTGGAGGCTGTCGAGTTGAGGAAACTGTTTCAGGACAATTGGCCGAAAATTTGAGGTTTTACGCCTTTGGAATTTGAGTAAGGCTTTGCTCATTTTATATCATTTTTGAACTACAAAAGTGCTCATCCTCCTGTGGTTTGAAAGCAATTCTTTCTGGACTTTATTGATCTTGATGCAAAACAGAATTAAATCATTGTATCCTTGATTGTTGTAGCACAAGGTGCCTAGCTTTCGACTTAAGCAATACATATACTTTATTCACCGTTAAAATTTAGGGAAAATAAATTTTTTGCCATGCCATTTTCCACTTGTATTTTGGTTTCACTTGTGTTGGACGATACTGGTATTTCAATGTATACTCAAACGATGTTGAATCATGTATATTTGCCAGTTATTTTAATGGCTATCGTTTCGTGGCTCAAAACAATTAAATATATGCATACTATGCTGTTGTTTCTGAGTGCTAGTAAGTGGTGTTTAATTTGAAAGAGTGATTGTGATCCAGGGAATTGAAAGTTATGTGAAAAAATTGTTGATTTTGAAAACCTTCCTGAAATAATTTCATGTACTGATGTTGATGAAATAAATAATTATTATGTCTTACAAATTTCTGCCAAAATTTCAACGAGTACGCGTAAAATGGACACTTGTATATCTCCATGGTTGAATAGCTCACTCGCTACCCTTTCTGTTGATGTTGGTTTTTTAGCTTTATTATTGTTATATCATTAAATTCAGTGGCGGTGTCTGTAGCCTCTTTAGGCACGTGAGTAGTCTAATTACCGGTAGTGAGAACTCAAACAAAAAAACTATCACATGTCGAGTTGTTATGTTGATGCGTGGCCTCTCATGCGTTGGCCAATGCCATCTCACCTGTCACACCTCAGCTCCTGCCTTGTCTCCTTATTTACATCTCCGCTCTGATAAAAAAGCGAAACGAGGCAAATAAGGTTTTCCTTATTTATTCGTAAACTTGTTGCCTCACTTGTAAGCCCTGAAGTTATTTCCATCGCTTGACGTTCTGAGTTTGCTGTCGGTAGCCCGATGGGAGGGCACGTCTAGTACGTCTAGGGAGCCACAACTATGCGATATCCTAAGCATTTAATTAAAAAATTTTTAGTATCTCGAATGTTTGTTAGTATCAGTAACTATATGTCGAAGTGGGAACTAGGGCTTCCGAAAATATATTTATTTCAATTCTCGTAGTATTGAGGTTAAGTAAATTCTTATGAAGCGTGTATTGTGAGTTTTTTAACGAAAGGATTTTTAATAATTTAAGGGATTCCCGATTACATGTCCAGATATCGAGTAATCTGTGGTAAGAACAAAGATAAAATGTACTCCTCACAAGCTCTACTTATGTCCGAGTATTCATAAATTTGCGATTTTTTCATGACTGGTATGGAGAACAATTCACATTAACTGCACCGTATTGGAAGTAAGTACACTTGTGAATTATAATTAGTTTTACTTATGAATTTTTCAATAATATTTAGCTCTCATGGATGATTGAAATTTTTTATTCCATCCGAAAACGACATGATTTTCGTAGTGTCATGTTAACGGAGAGACTCAAACATAGCCGGACGTACGTTATCTTACACCATAATTCAACTCTGAATGACTAATAGAAAACAACTCCTGTAATCGCCTCACGTGTGAAATCGCACTGTGTGCAATGGTTCCGTTGCTATTTGATGATCCTAATTAAAAGACATGATGAACGTGGACTGTTTTTCATTTATGACTGCAAACGGAGATACCGTTTTTCACGGTTACAATTTTTGGTGGTGCGAATTGAAGGTAACTTAATTCCAGGGGGCGTTACGACAAACTGCTAATCGTAATGATTATGTACCATATTGCCGCACCGTACAGATAAATTTTTGTCGTGCATAGTCTAGAGCTGCGTAGTGTTCATTTGCCTAGAAGTAGAGCGTGTACTTTTTTGGAACATTTCGATATCCACGCCAGCGAATGTAAGGACTTAATTGGCCTTCTTTTAGAGCAGCGGTCCTCGACCGGCGCTCCACGTAGCCTTTAGGTCCCGAAGGGTTCCGCAAGAACAAGCGAGATAAGCTAATGCACTTTTGAATTTTTATTTAATTTCATGTACGTAATATTACTGAGCACCTACAATATATTCCTGGTTATTGTAATGTAGTGATGTAAATATTTCTAACCTACTTTGTTGTTAAACGCAATGGATGAAAGGACGGGGGGGGAGAATCTCCGTCTTAAAGGCTGAATATCAACGCTATGCAACCTTTTGTTGAGAAATTCTAAGTTTTCTTCAATTTCCTCATTTTCTTCTTTCTTCTTCCGTTTTTTTTTAGTATTGCCTACGTATCGGGAATAAAAGTTGTTGAAGGAGTGTTTCAATCAGTGTTTCTATTCTTAAATGAAACTTTTCATCTTTGTGACCTCAAGCTGCCGATCTCAAAATAACTAAATTGAAGAAAATAAATGCCACAAGATTTACTTTCGTTTATCTTACTAATATAAGATGTAAGCACCTGTTGATGGTAGCGTCTCAAACCATTAACAGATTTTGCTGTAAAAATTCTTATTACAGATATATTACTACTCAGTTGAAATTACTTGTATTCGAACGATTTCACTTGCCAAGGTTGAAAATTGATGAGAATGCAAACTTTCCGGACAAATGAACTCTATAGCGATAGTTCCCTTCATCACTCGATCAACTTTTTTGTCTTCCAAGCAAAGTTGTACATAAAGTCTTCCTTACATTCCGAATCAGCAAGACGTGATGGTACAATTTTACTTTGTCATTCCCGCTAGCTGCACTCCGCAGGGCAGCGAGTTCTGTTTCTATGGTGCCTCTATTCGGCATTTTTTTTTCTTCGAATTTATAATATGGCTACACAGCTGGAAGGAAAAGCAGGGTAACTCCCTTGATCAGTAAGTGAGTGTTTCAAAATAAAGCTATTTTTTCACTGACTCAAGAACCTCAGCGGATTTTGAAGAGGTTTCCAGCTTAGGAGCTCGAAACTGATAAGCAGAAATACGGAGTTGCTTCATCGCAGTGTCGCATGCCGCTTCGTTCTCTTGGCTCGGTAGACGAAGGCGTCAAGACGCGCTTACAACTTGTGCATCTCTAGCGTGTCAGGAAATCTTGTGTTTCTATCAGAGGAGAGAGATTTTTTTTGCTAAATTGGTATTTCATCGTGTGCTTACTTCACGATAGCCATGCAGAATGCCTGAGCTTTTCGCTGGCGGGGGCTCAGAGGAGAAAAATGCCGTTTGTCTGTTCTCGTCAATGGGCCGTGTACTCCTTGTACAGTACTCTTGTTAGCTATCCACTGCATGATAAGCAATGTTTTTCACACGACTCTAGTGTATGATCGTGTTTTTTCCTGTCTCCTTTTTATCTATCACATAGAACGAGCCTATCAACAGACAACGTGCTATGTTAGGATTATTTTCCTAATTGATTCTTTCTTCTTCGTCTCTTCTTCGTCTTTTTTGCTCTTGATTCCTTCAAGATGCTTATGTGCTGCTCTTTGGAAGCTTTACCCAGCTGTGTTAACAGCCGCATTGTGATATTCTGCTGTTGCAGTGCCATTATGAGACTAGAACTGTATCTACCCTTCACTGTCATGATTGACCTTTGGTGTTAAGATAGTAGCGTCTATGACGTAAATGACACAGTGTTTGGTGACAGTTATCACTCATGTTTCTATTTTAATTAATTTCCAGGCGAGGGCGTGAAGCAGAGCTTCCGAGTGGCCCCCCAGGACGTGGAAGTGGTGGTGGGGCATGACACCCTCATGCGCTGCGAGATCAACAACCAGCAGGGGGAGACGCAGTGGACCAGGCACGGCTTTGGCATGGGTGAGTGCAAACTGGCGCCTAGTGCAGCATCTGCTCCCTGTGAAGGGACCTATTGCAGCTCTACTCATTGTGGATGTGCCTATTTCAGCGCTTAACTCGCGTGGATGTACCTATTTCAGCGCCTAACTCGTGTGGATGTACCTATTTCAGCGCCTAACTCGTTTGGATGTACCTATTTCAGCGCCTAACTCGTGTGGATGTACCTATTTCGGCACAAAATTCGGGTGGTGGTACCTATTTCCGATCCAAATTCGGGTAGTTGTACCTATTTCCGATCCAAATTCGTGTGGATTTACCTATTTCAGCGCCTAGCTACTCCACGGGGGTATATCTATTTCAGGGCCTGCTCAGTGTGGATGGAGTATCTATTTCAGCGCCTAATTTGTGTGAATGTACTTTTCTAGCGCTAATCCAATGTTAATGATGTACATATCTATTGCAGCACCTAATGATTGTGAGTGAACCTGTAAAAGTGCGAAAAGTTTCCGCTATAAGTTTGAATTCAAAGCTAAATAGAATTACCACTTCAATAAAAACTTATGGCGAAAATTTAAATAACCCGAAATCAATATTAAGCTTCCTACAATGATGTAAAGGACGTTTTGTTAAAGTCCAGCTAATTATGAAAAGATAGGACGTAACAATGCAAATACGAGTACACTACATTTACGTAACTCTTCATTTCAATATAATGGTTCTAGTTGGTAATTAGCTATATATTGTGTGATATTTTAATGTACTTACAGAATTTGATTGCAGTCATGATACACGTTCTGCTTTTATAGTTCACTTTGTCCCTTCACTTTTAGGAGATGAATGTATTGTTCCGTTTTTTCAGCCTTATTTAATAGACTAAAATATATATCCAAACATCTGTTGTGGAAGGTCCTTGTTATATTTTCATTTGAAATCAATATTCGCATCGATTAAATACTTTCATTTTAAGTTATTAGCTGCTTAGAGATTTCTATGGATGCACCCTAAATAAGCTGTGATGTAAACGCTCTGGCTTCATGGCCAATTTTCACATTTTTATTTGTTTTTCGTGAAAGCTTTCATCTTTGACCGATGTTAAGGATTTAAATTTTTATTTGTTCTTCATGAAAGCTTTCATCGTTAACCGATATTGAGGATTTTACTATTTATTGTTTGTTGGTCAAAGGAAATGCATTCTTTCGTGGCCCCTTTCCACTTCGTATTTTCCGTCGAGCAATTTAAAAATAGTCGAAAGTTGCGGAGAACTTGGCCAGCTGGAAAGAATTCTAGCGCATGCTGCCCTCGCTCAGCTTAAGCTTCAAATTGCTTCTGTTTTTAGCCCGGTAACAAAATTCTAGGATGGTCTCTTCTTGAGTGCTGCCTGAATTGACTTATTGGCCACGCTCTAGTAGGCAATTATGTGTTACCCTTCACTTTGTGTTCATGGTCTTTGCCTTTTGTTTCAATTTTCGTTCTGTGATGTGTTGAAAAGGTATAGATAGAACATCCTAGCAAAACAATGCTTTGAGGTGAGTGTTTTATGAGAGAGATCGAAGTATAACTTATGGTGCCGTTCGTTTTGATGGTATTGTTCGTTACCGAACACTTGTAAGGTGCGGTGGTTGTAGTATTGAAGTAGAATATTCACAGGGTATCTGTATAGTACTGATCAAAAGCGCTGTATCACAATCGTCAGACTCTTGGTACCTACACATCCTTACTGAAGCGTATCTTTGGGACATGTTTTCTCAATGTCAGAGGAGGCTGTAGTGCAGGCAGACACTGGTGTTTGTTCTCGTTATTGGCATCTGGTCTTAGCCAAACGCATTGTATTGTACGTGGCAGACTCTAACCTTGATACCACGAGGCTCTTGATGTAGCTTTGTATTTGATAAGCCTTATACTTATTTTTTTCGTTATCTTTTTTTCTCGTGTGAGAGACCGACGGATTTTGCAGCCAACTCTGCAGAAGTGTACTTCAGCTATGTGTAACAGTACTTTTCATACAAACCTTTTTCTAATATGTTTAGCTACACTATCGAAACTTTACTGCAGTGCGTTTTGTTTCTCAGCACTGGCGAGTTCATGAGTTTTCCGTGCATTTGATTTCACTCGTGAAGCCAAGGTTACTCAGGATCCATGTCCTAAGAATGAGTGAGGTTTGCTAACCTCGTCTGGTCAAACTTTTCATTGGTTGCTCGGGCAATCTATGACTACATCGTATCTTCTTATCTTACCCCTGACCTTGGCAAGAATGGGCAAATTAGAGCAGACGTCTCAACGAAGTGCGCCCTATGAAGTCACCTGATTCTTCGAGACCAGAAATTAGCTGCAGTGTCTGGTCGGCTTTCCGAATGTGCATCTCCCATTAAACTCCACAATTTCCTCAAAATCAAAACGAAAGATCTTCCATCTTCATATACAGAGGGTCAAATAAATATGCGTGCCGTACCAAATAATTTACATTTTTCGCGATTAAACATATTTCGGAAACCGTGAGTCCCGCATGAGAAACGGTAAAAACCATTAGGTGATGTTTAGTGAAAGAGAATTCTAAAACCCTGACCCTCTTGCTACAGAGCCATTTTGAAGTGTGTTTCGACTTATGCTTAGGGTCGTTATTTTGTTGCAACACCCATTTAATTCTTTTCAACCCGAGAAACAGAAAGCATCAAATGTTCAGACAAAATTTCTCAGTAATTGGTCGAGTTCATGGTTCCTTTAATAACATAACTCGTCCTGGGCCTACAGAGGAAAAATAACCCCGCAAAATGAAGCTCCCACCAATATGCTTCACTGTTGGCACGGTGTTTCATCGTTGCATGGAAGTATTCGGTTTTCGCCAAAAAGTCCTATTGTAATCATTGCCGAACAGGTCGATTTTTGTCTCATGTGACCATATAAAGTTATCAAAATAGTCATCTCCATCGTTGATAAGAGCATTTACATATAGCAAACGAGATACACGATGTGCTTTCTTTAGCAGTGGGACTTTTCGAGCAGCGCGTTTCTTCAGGTTTTTTTCTACTCAGAACATTACTAATGATTTCCTTGATAGGTTCATCCCTATTAATGCCAAATTTTCTACTACTTCTGGACGAAATATCTAAAAGTCTTTCTATACCATTGTGACAATTTTAGAGCGATCTCGTTGTGATAGTGTACTTGGAGCACCAGATCCTTCTGTGTTGACCACAATCCCGTCAGGTTACTTTTTCTTTATAATGGCTTCTACAGTGCTAATAGGAATAGAGAATTTCCTAGAAATTTTCCTTTAACCGTTGCCAGACTCGTGTTCCTTTATAATCATACTCCTCAATCGAATACCGTGTTCCTTTGATTTTGTCATCCTAATGATTCTGAGACTTACCTAGAATACGTTGACTGTTTTAAAATTTTCTAGAAACGGAAAAACAAAATTTTTTTCATTATTATCATACTGGTTGTATTGAATTGAGTCGTTAGAGGATTTTAAAACTTAGTATTACTTTTTTGACGCCCCGCATTCTTATGTCAATTGTTAATTGAACATTTTCAGGTAAATTTTTGTTCACTAAACATTAGCTAATGTGTTTGATCTCGCCGTTTTTTATGTAACACTCGCAATTCTCCAAGGTTTTCCAAAATACGTATAATATCGAAAAATGTGAACTATTCGGTACGTTACGAATACTTACTTGACCCATTGTATGTGCATATTCCCATGAATTCCTCAAAATACGGAACGAAAGCGGTTCTACCTCGATACAATCTGCATCGCACGTTCATCTTCTCAAGCCAAGGGCGTGAGTGACTTGTCTTGAGCGCAGTTGTGCGGAAATTATTTGAAATTCTCTCCGTTGCGTTCAGCTGACCTGAGGTCAAGGAGGTTTACCTTTGGCTGCTGTGGCGCGTGCATGGTGCTTGTTACTGCCGTAAGATGTGCAGTACTTGATGTTCTGCACATCAGTACTTGATGCAATTGATGTGCAGTACTTGATGCAATTTTTGAATTACGTTAATGGGTTTCACAAAAACATTTCCTT